>KE532292.1:0-13129 GCA_000441915.1 Genlisea aurea | reverse complement strand
ACAAATATATTCAGCTTCAGACAGACTCAGCGTCTTCAAGCTGAAATTGTGAAAAAAAATTGGTGGACAGTAAATACAGATCAAAAGTAATGGGTACCTGACGTATGAGATTTTCAGATCGCATCTTATGAGTCCAAATAATCTCAGGAGTATCAGAATCAGAAACCATCGCGGCTGCAAAAGCAGATGAGCCACTGCATTCCAGGACATAGAGCAACGACTCAGGTAAGAGGCCTCCCAATACACTTCTTTTTGCCAAAGGCAGTGATGACGAAACAGCTGCCTCTTCTCCACCATGAAAAGCTTGATAAACATGAGTCTTGGAGAACAGATGGGCAATTGAATGAAGATTAGATCCAGGATATGCCAGGGCAAAATAAAATGCACCTGTACTGTATAGCCTTATCATTGCTTTAGGATTTCTGGTGACTATAGCCTCTAACAAAGCAGCAGAAGCCTCCACGATAGTTGGTTCACCAGAAAGCATTGCCTGTAGACAAGCAAATCAGGACCACAAAAATTTAACTCATATCCAATTAACAGAAATAACAAAAGTGATAATATACGTTAACCTCAAAAAAAGAGACTATCTCAAATAAAATATATGTGAGAAAATTTGGAAGTACTACGCTAAAAACTTAAGATCTTTCAAGGGCTGGGGTAATAGCAATCTTCTGATTCATCAAAAGCAGTTGAACCAAATCAATCTCTAGGTACAGATAAGGAGAAAAAAATCATGACACCTAATCTTTATGCCATGGAGTGAAGTGTACCGTACTCTAACACAGATAAAATACAAAAATCACTTGAAGATAACCTGTGCAATATGGGGAAGACAGCGAGGACTTGACAGTTTCCGCTTTACTCTAGGAGTGGGGGTAACAATTTCTCCAGCATCATCTATATCTGAACGTGAAGCAACCATGCTGTGCAATATGGATAATGCTACTTCTCCTACCTACAGTCAGTACATATTTCTTTCAGAGATAATATAGAGGGAAATCCAGTAGAAATTAGAAAGGTGAAGCAATTCAAGCTGACTATCGCCACAAGAATGAACATTTTAACAGACGGAATTTAATGCACCTACGCCTTTTTATTTAAAATAGAGAAGCACACCGGCATTAATCTCAATAGTTAAGAAGAAAAAAAAGAGAACATTAATCCCTCATTCAAACAACATAGAATTTATAACACAACTCGTCACCAAATATACAACTGTGAATGGAAAACAAAATACCACTAGCCTCATATAGCATTTTAAGATACACAAGCCTTTATCAGATTCATTTTTTGTTCATTAGAGTTAGTTTTGGATGGCTTACAATGTCAGTGGAACTCACAATTCATCCATAATTCCTTTTGACTAGCATATATAGAAGCTCAAACGTCAAATGTGATATCCAAGTCAGAACACAACAGTTTGTGACAAGGAATTTGCATAAATCCAGCAGGTATACTTCCAGGCAGCAATGCAAGAATATGTTATAATAGTAAAATTATAGTATATATCAGCATCAATTAGTAGAATGACATCATAGAGGAGTTCGAAAATGTTGTTTTTTATCAAATTTTGCACACTAATAACCTAAGATTACTCTAAAATGTCAGCATTGTGACATGGCAATAAGTCTAACAAACAAGGACTCAAAGACAAGTTACATACAGAAACCCTACATATCTGAAAGAAAATTTATGCGGGAAAGTTAGCTCTGGCCTTCAGGTTGCATTAAAATTCATCCTAAAACACATAAATTGTAAGTGCACCTGAACTGGAGTAAGAACAGGTACTCGAACAGACATCGCCCATCGAAGCTCACGTATATCTCGAAGTCTCTTCCAGTCTGACATCCCAGATGCCCAGAATCGTGTTGTCCAATCAATTTCCTTAATTGACCAAAGTCTTCTAATTGCATCCTTCTCAATTGGCCCAACTTTGGCATTTTCTCTATTCAAAAACATCCATTCTTTCAGAGGCTCCTTGAAAGCCGAAGCAGCAATTAAATTTGATTGCAATGGTATAGCTGTCCTTTCTGAAGCCTCATGCACTATAGTGAGCAAGTCTACAGCAAGCACGCATCCACCAACTAATACACATGACTCCACGTTTGATAAAACCTTCATTAGAACCTACAGAGAAGACTTCACATAATTAGAAATGGAACCTGTACCCACAATAGACGAATGGAACCAATCAGGCCAACTGCCTGGTAGCATATACAAAATAATATGGACTTGGAAAAGTCCATATGCACTCGTATTGCTAAAAAATAGCATGGACCAAAAACGTGAGGGCAATACAAGCTTATTTTGCGAATGAGATTTACAGTAATATATGATAGTATCTGGAAGAGGATGTACAGGAAATAATAAGAGAGCTCAATTAAGAACCTTTAATAAGAGAAGAAGCCGGTGTCTTAGGGCTCTATCATTCGTTCTGTCCAAAAGTACTGTAACATGTGAAGTGCCTTCAAACGGGCCTATCAAATTGTGATGTTGTTCATATACAATTGTCAAAGCCCTAGCACAAAGTTCCCTGACAGAAGAGCCACCCCCTCCTCCAAATCCATCTAATCTTGCCACATCACACCAATCGTCAGATGGGCCAACCTCATCAGAAACAGCCCCATCTGCAGTCAGCCCGGTGTCCGCATCACAAAGGAAACGATGATAAAGTGCTCTGAAAAACAAAACCGGATCACGTAGAGGAAAGTCTTGCGCCCTACCACCACCCCCACTCTCAAGCAGTAGCCGAAGATAATATTGACCCACACAGACTTCCTTAGCTAGGCTAGAATAACCAACTGAAAATTCTGAGTAGTTCCATGAAATTTGATTATTCATTTCTCTCCAACTAATAGAATCATTCATTGTACTTCCAGGAACTATATCTTCAGTTCTTTCTTTCTCAATGTCCAGTTTATGAACCTCAGCCTGCAAAGCCTCCAATAATTCCTGCCTCGTTCGCTCATTCCAAATCAAGTCTGCTCGGTTGTGATCAAGTTCAAAAGCTCGCCAAAAATCAGGCCAGTTCAAAAGCAATTTCCCACATCCGACAAGGGAATTGTCCATTACAACCTGAGCTGGTTCAGTTTTTCCTGAATTATGAAGCTCAGATGAACCAAGATCAAATTCAGGAGTAATTGCAGCATTCATTCCAATTGACTCACTCCCAGAGATTGCACAGCTATTAGCACTGGATTTTGGAGGAGACCTTTCAATTGGAGGAGTGCCTATAGCTAGGGAGTCATTTGAGATGTTTTCACCAGTATGAGGAATAGCCCGTTCAGTAGGTATAACATTTCTACTATTTAAATTAGTAGAGGAATTGTCTAAGCCTTGAAATATATCATTACTTTTCACAAGTACTTGTTCACTGCCTCCTGCATAATTTCCAGAAGGTATGTTGTGTGAATGAGATTCTCTTAATCTCTCTGCATGAATTTTTTTCTGTTGAAGTAGCCTACGCTGTCTTCTGCTCATCAGTGAAACTTCATGATTTGGTGTATCATCAGCTGATAATCCATTAGCTCGTGTATGTAAATATGCAACTAGTCCAGGAGGAAGAACCCTAGATAACAAATCAAGTGCAGGTTGATATGAATCTGCCCAAAGAGAGACAAGTTGTCTACTGACATCACGCCGTTCACCAGGAGGAAGATAAAATGCATGTAAGAAATGCCTCAGCAGCGCACCATCACGTAATGCTGCATCTCGCATTGATTCTGCCGCAACAGCATCTTCTTCTGCTATTGAGCGCATGATAACAGCCACTGTTTCTCGGACACTTTCAGCAGGATGCCCAAATAATGCAAACAAACGACGGCGTAAGCCAGCTACAAGGCGCAATAATTCAACAAAAACAGGGAATTGGGTGGTTTCACTGTGAGGTTCGCATATCATTGCTTCCAGAGCTTCAACAACTGCCATTGACAATAAAGGCGAAACAGACATTGGCTTCAATCGACTGACAAGGATGGTTAAATAATTCTGATCGCCAAATAAGACAGATTTAGTATGCATGATTGTTGCATGTTGCTCTCCTTTCGTGTCAGATAGAACAGCTGTATCACCTGGACCACCACCTATCAGCATAGCTATAAGCCCAATAGTTTCAGCAGCTACACCTTCAGAACCATTTCTAAGTAGTCCCATGATTCGACCAACGGCAGCAGGAAATGACATCACATGTGCAGCAGCACTTTTTGAAGCCAGCAATCTGCGTAGGCATGCTACAAAACCAATCACAGTGGCTGCCGCTTTCGGAGACGGAGGTGGTAAGGGAGGGGATTCCGGAGGGAGATTAGGAGCAGCAGGAAGCAATGTAATCACTGCCATTAATGTGACCTCAGGTACTTCAATACTTTGGGGTACTCCATTAAAAGGGATGCAGGCATTAAATTCTCTTATCCTGCGCCACAATTTAGCCCTTGAACCAGGGATAGAGCCGCCTTCAGCAACAGCATCTTTAGAAGCAGCTGCTAAGTGTTTCAAATGCATAGCTGTGACATCCATATCAGCAACTGGCCGTGGAAGGTTTTCAGAAGAGAATAAAAGAACTCTACCACAAGGCGGATCTATCCGATGACCAGGCATTGTTAGCCTGGGAAATATAGGGACAGGACATTGACCCTGTATAAGCCAAATATAACATCAAATCAATCCAATTTAAGAACTACAATTACTCATTGCAGACAAAAGCTTGACAATTAACGGCAGCAATCCACCAAAGTTGAAAATATGCAGAAAATAAGAACTCCATAATGAACATCTACCTACTTCGTTTTGCAGAACATCCAAAACTGCAGCAAGTAAACTATCTCGAGAGGTACTAGCATAAACCTGAAATAGTTGATCACACGTGAAAATATTTAAATTATTTCCAGGTAAATATTAAAGATTAAAAAAAAGTTAAACAATAATGAATAGTTTACCAAACTTAAACTTACTCACATGGATTGGGCATCCATCATTAAATTCAACAGCAAACATCTGAGGCTCTTCAGCGAATCGAACAAGAGCACTAACTGAAGATAATGGTCGAACAATGACGACCTGCAAATGAATAATGTTTTACAGAGAACGATGTAAAAACTTAAAAGATACCCCTAGACTGAGATATTTTTTATGCCAAAGACTGACTTGACAAGCTTCCACAAAGGGGAAAGCACCAAATACATGAAATATACACAATGTAGCATGAAGACAATATTTTGCATAGAGATGAAATTGACGCCCCATGCTACATAATTTTATCATCAAGGTCAATAGCTCAAGGGTGGTAAAGATGTGTATCGAACTATTTTGCATAATAATTGTATAAAAAGAAAGTGATAGATACATTGCAATTTGAAATTCTTACTTCATAATTTTCTGGGCGCCTTTCCACAAGAGAGGCCTTTGTAAGAATTAGCTGGCGAGAAACAGCATCACCAGAATCCCCAATTCCACCTTTAGGTCCAATTATCCAATTCAATCCAGAAGAACGTAGCATCCCATGAGCAGCAGTTCGCAACCTTGTAACAGACCAACCTCCAAGAGGAGTTTCATCTGCTCCAACAGCTTCCTTGGCTGCATGTTTTCAATTAACCAAAATTTTTTGGAGGCAAAATTTGGCAGGATAAACTTAACAGCTCAATTCTGAATCAATCTTACCCCTTTGCTTCATATAATTTGTGACCGTAAGTGACTGAGAACTATCAACAACTAAAGATATCCCAACCATAGCATTTGCAGTTCTAGTCTGCCAAAAAAAAGTTTGGAATAGAATTATTTTTTATGAATATAATGCATTAGTAAGCAGTTTTAATTCCCTACTTGAAGGACAGTTATGCAGCCATTATGTTCAAGAATATATTGAAATTCAAAAGCTTTTACAGGAATTTTGAAAAAATAAATCAATAAATAATAACAATAAAAAGAATAATTACGACGACAACAACAACATAGAAGCATTTTATAAAAGTGCAAGAGAGTCCAGTAAAATGAAATATCATACTTACGAGGTTTGATATAATATTAGCATTAGAAGTTCCCGAAGCAGCCTGAAAAGCTTTGGATTTCCTTCCATATAGTGAAACAAGAACAAATCCGCTAGACTCAGAATTCTTTCTACCGTATGCTTCATATAGCAAAACTATTGCAGGAGAACCCATATCTCTGAAGTCCAAGCACCATCGAAGCTCTCCGGACTTCAAGTCCATCAATTCCACTCCAACATTTGTAATTTTCATTTTCTACAAAGAAATTTCAAGCATGGTAACATGATTATAACAGCTGCAAAAAACTAGGGTAAAGCCCACATCCTACAGCCGATTAAGCTAAAACTTTTGTTATCAGAAAAGCAGCTTTAACTCATTGATAATAATAATCCATCTATAGCAGTACTTCTTATGAAACCATACATATAATAGACTTCGAAACCGAGCCAGAATTCTAAAAAGTCAATTCACATTTCCACAGCATGACTGCAGCAAATAAATAAATTTTAGTTTTCACTAACGATAATAAATTCATTTTTGTACTTCAAATCAAGTGATAATCAGCTAAAATTCCACTTTCAAATCCATCAGAAAATGCATCAATGTAATATATATGCAGTGGAGAGAAAAGGTTAACCGCATGAATTGAAGCTTGCAAAACTAGCACACCTATAGTTAAACCATGGAATTATGGCAGCACGTGAAAGTTATACAAACAAAGAGCATTCAGAATATATAATAATATACAAGCAGGCAGCAGTCCATGCATACATACTCCGAAAAAAAAAAAAAATACACCAACAATCTGGAGATTCTTTTATGCATGATCAAGAAAATGAGGCATGATCAAAATAACTTCAGCTTCAATACATCTTTACTATGGTAACTTATGTTACAAAAAATGCTTGCTATAAAGCACAAAACAGCATATTACACAAGATAGTGCATTATGAGGGACTTCAAAGGGAAACATCAAAGAAAAGGTTAATCACCCAGAGAACATAACACTCTGGCAACCTTATGATTGGACAGTTAAAACCTATGTTGCACTGGCTTTCCAAACCTGGAGCTTAATGTGCAAGAAACACGCACAAATTTGTGAACTCTCGAATTCCAAACCCTAAACCATATAAAAATAAAAGCACATCCTACCCTAGCACCCTAGGTTTAAATTTACACTGTCCATCATTCTTTCACAAACCTTCTTATGACAAGGGTGTACATGGGCGAATGGAATGACTAATGATGGTGGGAAAAAACATAATTTTTTTTTTAAAAATAAATGACAAATTGAGATTTGAAATGCTGCTCAATGAACAATGAACAATTTTCTAAATCATTGACAACTGAGATTTCCTATTTTTATCATTTTTCAGACAGTGCATGTGCAGCTTACTATCGATATAACAATCGAAAACAAAAGGAATGATTTTTAAAAAAATTGCAAACAATTTCACAATAAAAAAAAGAAAATAACACTTCTTTGAAACGTAGCAACCAATCGTCCAAGCAAGTTTTACATTTTTCACCCTCGCATGCAATTTACCATTTAACTAACTACAGTCTACATGATAAATGAATAGGGAAACGCCACAGAAATAGGATGTCAGACTAACGATGCACAATCAAAAGATGTTAAGAAGATACGAAAATACAAACAAAACTTACAAAAGGAACCCACTCTAAGGTCCTTCTTCGCAGATGAAGAACTGGAAATTCCCCGACAACAGCTATTCTAGTCCACCTTATTCGCTGCAATTCAGTAAGTATACTAGCCCTGTAATTAGAAGAGAATTTGATGGACTTGAACTTCCCCCGACCATCAGTACGAACGCTGATATTAAACTCGTTGGAGCTGTCGTCCCTCCCAGTGATAGGAGTAGCACCTTCAAAATCACTCCCCACATCGTAGGAATTCGTCACGGATAGCGTATTTGGATCCAATGTAACTATGCCGTTAGTAGAGATGCAAAAAATTCTCTTGTACCGGCCCCTCCATGAGTGCTTGATAACCATGTATCGAGCTACGTACTCTGGCTCCTCAACGGGGGCAGAAGGCGAGGAAGAGGGTGAAGGATCCGCGGGAGCAGCAGCATGTCGGTTGGGAGAATCCATTCGCGATTCAGTAAGATAGCGAAGAGAGTGGGTTTGAGGAGTAGTACGGCGGACAAAGAACCATGTTACCCCTGCCGACCACGACGGCAAAGGTGTCTCCCGCGACTGGTGAGCACCCAGAGCTTCAAATCCAAAAGCCCTATCGCGCAATCGGTGGAACAGCCGAAATCAAGTCACAATTTGATCAATGAAGCCACTTCAGCTATACACATGGATGCAGATTGAATAACAATCGCCGATGAACAAAATCGAGGCAGGCAGAGATCGCGAATGAAAAATGTAACTCCATCCAATTTTTAATTTTTTATCGCGAACCGACTCCGACACGACAGATAAAAAACGCGTTTGGTTTTCGCAAAATCTTAAACCCGTTTTCATCGCTCTACGTCTCTACGACGACGAGTGGCCTGGACATGTAAATCAATTCAAACATACAAACAGCCAAAGAAAGAATGGGGTAGTTATTAGTTAATTTATCAAACGACGACGAGATTTCAAAAGCACAAAGTATTTATTGGTCATCATATCAATTTCTCATGACGCACATATGTATGTACCAGTAACTATTCTACCTCCGCAGCTTCATTTGAACTGAATATGAGTGAACCTTCCCTTCTGTCCTGTCCTGTCCTGTCAACCACAAACACAAGCGCCACAACAAGAGATGGAAAGAAAGAACTAAAGCACATTATGACTTGATGATTTACAATCCCAAAAATTGTCGGTACGGCATTTGTTGTTGGCTCTCTAGATGAATTAAAAACCTACACTTTGTCAGTCTGGGCAGCCGGTTGGTTGTACCTCCTGTACGTACCCAACAAGCAAATAAAATGAGAAACCAAGAATGATACAAACAAAACATACCGGAATCCATAATAATCACAAGTAAAACCTCATGCACGTTACAACCTCATTTCAGAGACCATACGTCAAAGATGAGATTCAAAAACAAAGACGTGCATCCATCACCAATCATAAACAGAGACCCAAAATATGTACATGAAAAGTACCTATCATCTGGCGGTTAAAGTCTTATTAGGCTTGCATCGAAATTCAGCTAACAGGGCTATATGATCAGACGACCATTCCGGAGATGGAAGCGCTGTGTCTTTCCGCACCCCTTCTTCATCTAAAAGCTCCAAAAGAGATTCCACCGACAAGGAATCAGCTGCCACAATACAAAACCTCACATCATCATTCCTCATACATACACTTCATATTTTGTATCCTGTATCAAACTAATCCTTTTTTTTAATATAATATCATGTCCTTCCATAAAAACACATTAAAAGTTCCACGTAATTCACGTGGAACTACGTACCTGAATAAGACGTGCACAGCGAGACAACCTTATAGCTTTATTCTCAAATAATTGCAGCTCATGTAATTTAAAGCTATGTACCTGAATAGAATATGTAATCCGAAGTCCCAATGAAATCTCTTGTACAGTTAGTAAAGAGTGGTTCATGAGTTGCAGGGTCTATTTTCCTTCTCTGCTCTAACGCAAGACCATTCCCAGCTCTACCAAATGCTGCATATGCACTAACCTAGACATTATAGCGCAATATCAAGCAACTGTGCCAAAATTACAACTCAAAAGTAAGTCATGATCCAATACCAATGGCAGTTGATGAGTTAATTTGGTAGCCGGTCGAACAATTCCGAGTGGATCTACGACTAGATCTGGATGAAGATGTTCCACTTTTCCCACAGCGAGGAGTGAATGTGGAGCGCTACATTGAAAAAAATATATATATAGATGAAAACAACTCACCAGAGAATTGAGATAAAATATTGCTATTCCCAGAAGTATCTCTGAAAAATACTGGGTATAGAGGCCACAGCCACTTTGGACAGTGAAAAAAGCATCAAAGTGACAAAGATTACACCTAATAAATATTTTTATGCAGTGACATGTCCAAAAAGCCTCCACATGGGAAAGCAGAGATGCACACGGTTTCGGTTAAACAATTGGTTCTCTTTTTCTTTTGGCTCCCATCCGTTTCTTACTAGTCCACCACATCCTTATGCTATAGAGCTCACGTGACAAGATAGCATCAATGTGGCACTCTATGCACTATATTAAGAAGTGATTCATTGACTGCACTCGATGCACTATTTTTTCGGAAATAATTCAGTTACATCACTGAACTATCAGCACATTAATAATAAAGCAAAGTATCACACCTTCCAGGGACTGAATTGAAATCCCCACACACCAACATGGGAATATCAGCACTTGCTGCAATTTTTTCAAGGCCCTTCAATAACGTATGCACCTAATATAAAACACACACATCATTTGACATGTTGATAAAAAAAAAACAGATCAGTTATGTAAATAAAGGTATAAACCATCAGCATTAGACCTGCCAAATCTTGACATCCTTCAACTCTTGAGGAATATTTACATGCGTGTTGGCCTGAAAGAATATATTAAGATTAAAAACAGTACATGGTGGGGAATGCATTCACATCAGAAATAACTGTTTACTTAGGAATCATTAAAATCCCTCTTGCTAAAATGCAATTCTTGTCCTAAGTCCATACTCAAATTGATTCTCTTAAGAGTAATAACCCTGAAAAAAACCTATGCAAAACACTAACCCTACTCAACAATTCAATAAATCTGGGCATGAAAATAAAGAAATAACTCCAAATAAAGTTCTTACCACACAAATAAGCTGGCGCCTCCCCAAATTATCACTGCTTTGGTTATTGAACCTGGCTTCTAAAACTACAATCAGCGAAACATTATCCTGTAAATGAAAAAAAAAAAATAGCATATTACAATCTGACATGAAGACAGAAATATGCTCACTTTCTACATGGAAAAAATAAATGAAATGAAACAAAATGAAGAAACTATGTTTACACCTTAATCAAACGATTTGAGGCAGTTTTCTTCTGCACATTTGGAACTAATGCATCAATAAGAGATTGTGCTGCCTTATTAAACTCAACCTAGATCCAAAAATTATTTGATTAACAAGAATCATAGATGAGAACTAAATCTACATATATTAAACAAATATATTAAAAAGAATTACAGTGTGCAAATTAGGTGCTTTTTCACCTCATATTTTTTGACATGTGAAAATCTGTCCCGGCGGAAGAATGTAGCACAGCCATCTACAGTGTTGACATTTGCACCATAAACCTACTATTTGGTAAACAATAAATGAATAATGGTAAATTTTATCATTTTGATTTAAAAAAAAAAAAAGTGTCCACCAACCTCTGTTGTTTTCTTTTTCAACAATGCCTGATATCCATGCTTATCTAGCTCGGGAGCAAAGAAGTCCTCATAGTGATCACTTTGAACCTGAATGTTTAGAATATAATTTTAGATGACAAAGCCACACACTAATTAAAAGTAAAAAGGGGGAAAGGAACGCTTCTAAGAATCAAAGTACTTGTTCAGGGAGCTTATTCACTTCTACAGGGATCAGAAGTAAAAAGTTACAAGGACAAGTATATATTTCATATTGATTCCACGGGTACCAATGATAAAAACCAAGGTTGATGCATAGATATATATCCCATACACTGGTGAATAGCAAACCGAATTCAGATAAAATCCAACATACGAAAGGTAGAGAATATAATGGTGAAACTTTTGAAAATCCAAGATTTTCAATAAAACTTTCCTGAATCTTTAAAAACAGAAATAAGCATCAAACACAATTATTTACCTCTTGCAAGCAAAGAATGTCTGCACGGTAGCCTACTATTTCACGTAAAAGATTTTGTTTTCGGTAGGTCCAAGCAAGAGCCCAAGATGGGCAATAACTGTATTTTTCACTTGTAGCATAAGCATCAGACAAAATATTGTACGAGAGCACGGTAAATGTCCCCCCAAACAGAGTACGATTCTCCAGCTCTGGGTGGCCAGGAATATCAATTCCACCAACAGATATCATGCGTCTGGGGGTTGGTGAGGGAGCAGGGATCACACGAGAAGTTGTTAATGTAGTCGGAACTCCCACAGGTAACTTTGCTTCCGCATCTATGACAAAACACTCAAATTTAAGAGCATGTCCAATATCATCAGCCATCGGGGTATATGTCTTGGAGCGTCCAATTTCAACCCATATTTCACCACCATTCCGCTGAGTGACTGTGGCTGGAAATATAGCTGTCATCCCATTTGACAAGCTGGGATTCAGCTGAGATGGGTTATTGTTAACCGCAATGGATGTTGAACTATTGAGTCGACCATAAATTTCATCACCATCATTCATTGCAGCAGCAGCCCGCTCATGCAGAACTCGATGATGCTGCCAAGCATCAGAAAAACATTTAATAGTACAATGGTAACTCTTAGAAATAGGTACTTTGGCCTTAATGCACCCAAGGCATTGCACTGTAGCTTGCTCCGCAGGATGAACGCTACAAACTGCAACCTTTTTATCACTCTGTATGCGATACCTGCACGAAAACAGATTAATGTTATGTATAGTTATCCAAACAGCGAACAAGGAAGTGATTATTTCTTTCAAAAGATCTACAAATAGTTTTTCTGATCATAGCTGACAACCGGAAAGAAAATACAAATTCCCTAGGAAAGTGCCAAAGCATAGGTAAACAATGACGAGAAGACATCACATTCTCTGATGAAATTACTGTGGAAGATAACACCAAACAAACCAAAATATTTAGCACGTCGAATGATACAGAGCTCAATATTTATCCAGGATCTATATACTACAAAAGAAACCCACACATTAAAATTGAGCAGGAATGCCAAATTACATTGATGAAGCAGCATAAAGTCCAATTCATGTATAATTGAACGAGACCATTTACAGCTTCGTACAGAGCAGTTTACATAGATTAAATGAAGGACTCATGGTTCTCCACTTAACTCTATAAATAGAGTAGAATAGAGCATGAAGGACTTGCATGAACGAGACAAGTAGAATAATGACAACAAATTCATAGAGCATGAACGAGACAACACTTAACTCATAGCTTCGAATAGAGAATGAAGGACTCATGAACGAGACAAGTAGAATAATGACAACAAATTC
>KE532287.1:0-13353 GCA_000441915.1 Genlisea aurea | reverse complement strand
TGATTGTACGAGAATTTTAAAAACATCGTACCAGTAAGTCTTTGTTTTACTCAATCATGATTCAGATTTCATCTCGTTTAATTGTTCATCGTTAATATTCCAGTTCACCGAATTTCGCAACGAAGGAGTTCCTTAACTTGTCTCACGTAGACTTCAACGACTGTCAGGAAATGCATCGCAATGAGCTCAATGAGCTTCAAAGGTGGTGCGCTTTCACAAAATTTATACAACTCTTTTAACGTCATGCGTTGCAATTTAGTTCTCATTCGAGTACGTGAAAAATTCAATCTACAGATGGGTGGTCGATAACAAACTCGATGATCTCAAGTTCGCTAGACAAAAAATTGTTTACTGCTATTTTTCTGCGGCTGCTTCCATATTCTCGCCCGAAATGTCCGACTCTCGGATGTCTTGGGCGAAAAACGCTTATTTCACCATTGTGATAGACGATTTATTCGACACCGAAGGCTCCGTTGAGGAACTCGAAGACTTGATACATTTTGTCGAAAGGTATGAACCCGTTTGTGTCTACCCTCTTGTTCTTTCTTCTCAATCTTGACCTGGTTTAATTGCAGATGGGATGTTGATATCGAGGCGCAATGTTGTTCTGAGAGTGTAAAGATAATATTTCCGGCTTTGAAAGGAACGATATGTGAGGTCAGCGAAAAAGCGTACGCGAAACAGGGGCGGAGCGTGACCGACCATGTCATTCAAATTGTAAGTCTTCGAATTCAGTATTTCGGAGTTAACGTCACGATCAAGAATACATTTTTTTCACATATATATATATGTTTCATTTATATCAGTGGCTGGATTTGTTGTATGCTTTTAAGAAAGAAGCCGAATGGAGGAGAGAAAACTCGACTCCATCTATCGACGAATACATGGCCAATGCCAGCACATCCTTTGCACTGGGGCCGATCGTCCTCCCTGCACTCTACCTCGTCGGGCCGAAGCTTTCGAACGAGACGGTACACCATCATCCCGAATACCGAAACTTGTTCAGATTGATGAGTAACTGCGGTCGTCTCCTCAACGATATCCAATCATGCGAGGTACGAAAAAAAAAAAACACTTATAATCATCCCTTACAAAAAAGTTCGCAAACTCACTTTTTCTTCATATTTTTCAATTTACGTAGAGAGAAATGAAGGAGGGAAAATTAAACGCAGTGCCACTATACAGCATTGAGAAGAAAACGACCAAAGAGGCGTCGATCGAGCAGATAAGGAGGTTGATAGAGGGGCACAGGAGGGAATTAATGGGAATGGTGATGCAGAAGAGCGCGATTCCGAAGCCATGCAAGGATGTGTTCTTCCACATGCTCAAAGTGCTTCATCTCTTTTACAGGAAGGACGATGGACTGACCTTAGAAGGTTTGATGGATGTAGTGAAGGAGATCATTCATGAACCCCTTTCTCCTACTGCTTAAATAAATAATATAAATGGTAAAATTGGATTAAATTAACCAAACACGCTAATTTAAAATTAAATTGTTAAAATCATATAAAACCATTAAACTTAATAATTTTTTTTTTTTCGCGGGCATTTTAATTCCTACAAAAATGGATTAGTATAGGTAGAAATGGCATCCATCGTAACCTGAAAAAAATAAATAAAATAATGTCATATTTATTCACGTTATAATGAGGAATAACCAATAAATAATTTAATGCAAAAAATGAGGAATAAGTAAGTTTACTTGGATCGACGGTGACGAGCAATGCCGTACCACCGAAGTCGCACGTGGCGCCAACGGCTTTAGTCCGTTGCCAGTAACTGTTGAAAGCGTACGAAGCGTGTGCGAACAACGTGTCGGGTTCGAAACACGACCCGCCCGGTTGTATATCCGCACAATCCGCACCCGACCCGCATGCGTAATTCATCGCTTCTTCCACGATCGGATCCGGCACCGACGCCTTCGCCACGCACCACATCGCCGGCGTCTCCACTATGTAAGGCGGCGGCGGAACGGACGGCGGGGGATACACGATCGGCGGCAGGAATATCGGGCTCGGACCGATCGGCGGGCGGAACTCTCCCGCCGGAGGAGAATATGGCGGAGATGGAATCGCCGGAGATGGTGGACTCGGAGGCGGCGGGTTCGTGGGAGAATAGAAATAGGGAGGTGAATTAATTCCGGACGGCGGAGGTGGAATCGCCGGAGACGGTGGATTCCGAAGCGGCGGGTTCGTGGGGTAGAAATAAGGAGGCGAATTAATTCCGGACGGCGGTGGGTTGATGCAGTACGGCGGGGAGTTCACCGGCGCCGGAAAAGGTGGGAAAGAATCGAGTGGGGGAATGGAGAACGGGGAATCGAAATATGGATCTGACGTGGAATATTTTGAAGGCTCATTATTACTATTATTATTATTATTATTATTATTATTATTATTATTATTATTATTATTATCATTATCATCGTAGTTTTCATACTTGCGACTTCGTCCCCAACCTGCAAAAATTAATTAAATTAAACAACTAAAAATGTTTTTTTTTTATTGCGTATAAAATAGAATTCGTCTAAATATCACTAAAACAATTAAAAACAAAATAAATTAAATGGAAATCAAAGTTAAATTTAGGGTTTGCGCAGATCAAATTTACCGATTATCTCAAAATGCAGGAATACAGAGCTTACCGAAAGCGAGAAGCCAGAGGGAGGCGAAAACTACAAAACCGATAGCGTTTCGTGCCATAACAGAGAAAAAAATCGAAAGGAATTTCAGCAGTTCAGTCTACAGGAGGCTGAATCGAATGAAGTAAGTGAGGTAAAGGGGATTCTGTTTTGGGGGAGGGAATCGATTATAATATAATTCAGTCAGCAGAATTTATGCTTGCCTTGGAGGAGGTCCTTCGCCGCTTTTGTTTTGCTTCCTTTTTACTCAAAGTTCCCTCCACCGCTCTTCCGTCGCCCCTTTTCCGACCGATAGTGGTTTAGTACGGCATATTTAATAAAATGATAAATACATTTTGGTCTTTTTTTTTTATTATTATTGGAACATTTTTTTCTATTCAAAAATGGATTTTTCAATAATTTCAGTCATAATTATTTTCTCATTCAACAAATTTTATCATAATTTTATAAATACAATTTAACTTATTTTAAAACATAGAGAGACCAATTTTAGAATAGATGAAACAGACTATTTTTTAGTTTTTCATATATATTAATAATAAAAATGTCAATTGGGCTTTGTTAGTGGGCCTGTTGGTTGGCTCGTTTTGAGTTGTATCAGACAAGGCCTAACTAAATTCATTCAGAGCCCAATTCTCTGCAGACTTTTCACCAAAATTCATCGCCTCCCCCTCTTGCAAATCGCATTTCTGATGATATGATTTCGCGTTCGATTCTTCTCTCGAAGACTCTCCGAAGATTACTTCGCCAAAACTCGAACCGTTTCCCGAATCCATCACCAGTCCATTCGATTGACCGTTCTCTGCCGAATCATTTCAGTCCTCGGAGGAGAAATTATGGTTCCGGAAACAGCGGACGAGAAATTCCCGCCGAGTGGACGGAAGAAATCGATTACCTCGACGAATCCGGCAGCGTCATATACTCCGGCAAAGGAATAAGGTCAGTAGAACCAGGTATAGATGACCACATCGTGGTAGGCGGATTACGGAAACCTATTCCGAACGTCTCTGCTGTTTCCAAAATCGTTGAAATCGTGAGGCGATGGAGGTGGGGTCCTGAAATGGAAGGCCAACTGGATAAGCTGCAGTTCGTGCCTAACATGATTCATATCACTCAAGCATTGAAAATCATCGATGATGGTGATGCTCTGGTGAGCTTGTTTAGATGGTCTAAGAGGCAGTCTTGGTACCTGCCTAGCGACGAATGTTTCGGCATGCTTTTCGATAAGTTGAATCTGTGTAGAGATTACGAGGGGATTCAAGCAGTTTTTGAGGAAATGGTTGACGATTTGGATGAGGATTCAGCGTCCGTATCATCCGCCTCCTGTAACAGGGTTCTTCAGCATCTTGCAAAGGCTGAGAAATTGGAGGTAACCTTCTGTTGCTTCAAGAAGATTCAGGAGATGGGCTGTGAACTCGATTCGAAGACTTACAACTCTCTGATAGCTTTGTTTCTGAGCAAAGGGCTGCCTTACAAGGCGTTTGAGATACATGAGGATATGGAGAAGGAGGAGGGGAGGAGAAGCTGTTTGGATGCTTCCAGTTATGACATGATGATACCGAGTTTGGCGAAATCCGGTCGCCTCGAAGCTTCCGTTAAGCTCTTTTCGGAGATGAAGGAAAGGGGTTATCGTCCGACTCCGGTGATCTTCGCCGCTCTTATCGATACGATGGGGAAGGCGGGGCGATTGGATACCGCCATGAAACTCTACATGGAAATGCAGGGTTTCGGATTGAGGGCCTCTGGCGCGACGCTCGTTTCTTTGATCGAATCTTACGTTAAATCCGGTAAACTGGAGGCTGCACTCAGGCTGTGGGATGATATGAAGAAGGCCGGCTTCCGACCGAATTACGGACTCTACACTCTGATCGTCGAAGGCCATGCCAAATCCGGGAAGCTCGAGATCGCGATGTCTCTGTTCACCGACATGGAGAAGGCCGGATTTTTACCCACCCCGTCGACTTACTCCTCCCTCCTGGAGATGCAGTCGGCTTCCGGCCACGTCGACGCCGCGATGAGGCTGTACAACTCGATGACCGGCGCGGGTCTGAGGCCGAGCCTGGCGACGTACACGTCCCTCCTGACGTTGCTTGCCCGGAAGAAGCTGATCGACGTGGCCGCAAAGATCCTGCTCGAGATGAAGGCCGTCGGATATTCGGTCGAGGTGAACGCCAGCGACGTCCTCATGGTTTACATCAAAGACGGCTCGATCGACCTCGCCCTGAGGTGGCTCCGTTTCATGGCCTCCTCCGGCGTCCGTACCAACAACTTCATGATCCGGCAGCTGTTCGAGCTGTGCATGAAGAACGGATTTTACGAATCCGGGAAGCCCCTGCTCGACAGTTACGTGAACGCCGGCGCCAAAGTCGACCTGATACTGTACACCTCGATCCTGGCTCACTTCGTACGGTGCCAGGACGAGGAAAACGAGCGGCACCTGATGTCGATACTGAACTCGACGGGTCACAGGGCTCACGCCTTTCTCTGCGGGCTGTTCACGGGCCCCGAGCAGAGGAAGCAGCCGGTTCTGGCTTTCGTCCGCGAGTTCTTCCGCGGGGTCGACTACGAGACGGAGGAAGGGGCGGCGAAGTACTTCGTCAACGTGTTGCTGAACTACCTGGTGCTGATGGGGCAGCTGAACCGGGCGCGGTGCGTGTGGAAGGTGGCGTACGAGAACAGGCTGTTCCCGAAGGCCATCGTGTTCGACCAGCACATCGCGTGGTCGCTCGACGTGAGGAACCTGTCGGTGGGGGCGGCGCTGGTGGCGGCGGTGCACACGCTCCACCGGTTCAGGAAGCGGATGCTGTACTACGGGGTGGTGCCGAGGAGGGTGAAGCTGGTGACGGGCCCCACGCTGAGGGTGGTGGCGGCGAGGATGCTGGGGTCGATGGAGTCGCCGTTCGAGGTGAGCGGGGTGGTGCTGAGGGCGACGGGGGACGCGGTGATGGAGTGGTTCGGGAAGCCGATGGTGCAGCAGTTCCTGCTGAACGAGATACCGTCGAGGAGCGAGATACTGATGCATAAGTTGAACGTGGAGTTCCCGTGTTCGGCGCCGGAGGTCAGGAGTTTGGCGCCTCCGAAGCCGTTGATCGGGAGGAGGAATTTGTGAAACCCCTGAATCACAAGTAACGGAGTTTATTAGGGTTTAGGGTTACGTATATATCCATTCCAAAATGATTTATTTCTCATTCATTTTTTTCGAAAATATTTATGTATAGATAGGGCAAAGCGGGTCGGGTCGTGTCACGCCCATTTGGCGAGAAACGCCATGCACCCGGATCCTAAAAGGAGGGAAACGTAGGCGCCTACCTGGAGCCTGACGTTGTCCTGCATGACGGGGTTCATGAAGTCGGCGGCGAGGAGATCCACGAGCGACATGTAGATCAGGATTCCGGCCGACGCCGAATTGAACGAACCCTCCACGATCAGCGCCCTCGGGCTGCTCTCCCGGTAGAAATTCGAGATTCCGATCCCGATTCCGATCCCCGCAGGGGTCGTGATTGAGAAGAACGCCATCATGAGTGTAGCCGTCGAACGTTCGAACTTGGCCTGATAGATAGATAGATCGTAAAAATGTTAGCCATTATTTAATCTCGATAGCGTTCGTAATGACAAAAATAATTTTGGATAGAATAAAATTTTGAATTGTTATGATATATTCTATCAACAATTGAAATGATTTTTATATAATAGGAAGAAAAGACAATTACGGTATTTTAAGTTTTCTAAATTATTAATTTTAAAAATATATATTTCATAATTTTAATAAAAAATCATAAATTGACTAAATATTGAAAAAAATAAATTTAAATCATAAATTTAAATATATAAATTAAATGTATATTTTTTTGAAAGTGGAATGAAGTTCCAAAATTCGAGGGACTAAAAATTTATAATTTTTTTTTTCAAAACCAAAACCAAAAAAATATTTATAGAAAAATTACTTAGTAACTACTAAGTACTAATGAAATTTTGAGCCTCAATGATAAAAATCACATTTTATATTTATTTCCGATAGTATTAAATGGAATGATAAATTACTAAAACATGCATGTCAAATGAAACGTGTTTATATGTTTATACATTGCGGTGTAAATATATAATATATATATATATTATTCATTTTAAACACGATTAATTTTCTTAAATATATCCTACCTTTGTGTTATGTTAACATAATGACGACATAATTTCGTAACAAAGATGGATATGTCCACATCATGTCGACACTCTCCACCATTACTACGAGGTTCAGATAACCATTAATTGTAATTTCTTCGATTTCTGAATTTGAATTTACTGTACAGGTACCTGAGAAATGCAACCTCCAAGCCCCATCCCTTCGAAGAACTGATGAAAGGATAACGCCGCCATGAGCGTTTTAATCGTCTCCAATTTCTGAGACGTACCGAGAGAGATCCCAATTATCACGGAATGCACAACAATTCCGAGCTCTAAAACCTTTAACAGCAACATACAGTCATATTGAAACCTATGATTTGGATTTGAAAATGAATATTAGGGTTTAGGATTGATGAGATGAGATGAACACACCTTTGATATGATACGCTGGCGAGAAAGATCTGGAAGAGCACCATGAGCGTGACCATGAGAAGCATGAGTGTGCACATGAACATGACCGCTGTGGACATCACCGTTTCCTTCCTCCACATCTTTCACCGCGAGAACAGCCTGATTTTTCGAGGAGAAATGCTTTCGCCGGTAAAATCCGGACGCCGCCGTGTCCGCGGTCAGCGTCGCGATCGCCGCCATCATCGCGATGAATCCGGCGAACGGAAACTTCTGCCACGGATTCGGATCCAGGCAAGGAGAGCTCAGAGTTGCGAACGCATCCGGAAGAATGTGGATGAAACCTGTCGCGAGGATCACGCCGGCGGCGAAGGATTTAATCATGAAGAACATGTTGTTTTCCGGAAGGAAAACGCTGATTCTACGTCCGAGCACCGGAAGTCCGACTCCGATCGCTCCGGCGACGAGAATCGAAGCTACGGCTGCGAGTTTGAATTTCAGAGCCTCGGTACTCTGGCGTTGGCCGATATCTTCGCCGCTGCAAGCGCTATCTCCGGCAATCGTCGCCGGAATCAGAAAAAAGAGCGTGAGAACAGATGAGGTTTGCATCTCTAATTCGTCGGAGAAATCGGCGAGGATTGAAGCGGTGGGAGTGTTTCTTTTTGTAGTCGAGAGCAGAGTGGCGCTTTATTTCGGAATCTTTGAATGGGGAATTGGGGAAAAAAAAATATTGGGTATATTTATACGAGCGAGTGGCCAGCGCAATGAAAAAATTCACACGCCATTTCTATGATATGACTAGTTGATCCAATGGTTGAGATTTTTCCCGAAAAAGTCGGTATAAAAAAACGTTATAATATGTGATAATTAAAATATGTGGTAAATAATTTCAAATTCGTCGATATTGATCGAGAAAAGTATGCGTTTACATGTTCATGTTCACACGGAAAACTTTTCTATAAATACATGTTCAGGTTCGGCAGAGCCTACTCCTCGGACACCACGACCGTAATATTTCACTATGATTAAGAAATATTACAGGAGAAATAAGAAAACCAAATAGACGAGAGAGATATTCAGTTGGTGTGTTTTCCAAATGAAAAACCTCGATATATATGGTGTTCCTATTTTCATCTCACTTTTATTATTTAGTAACCATGATCCTAACCACTTTCCGCAACATAATCATCAATTCAAACGTTTAATTTTTAAATATATATATATATTTGCTATATATATATTTTTGTTATATATTTTTGCTATATATTTTTGCTAGATATATATATAGCAAAAATATATATATTCAAAATAACATAATTTAAAAAAAAAAAAATCAGCAAGATTAAAATTTGTTGTTACAAAAACTGAACAATTTATCTTCATTCCGTTTGATAACGTCATCAATTTGAGTATATTTTGTCAAAAAATAAAACATAAGGGGTATAAATTGCAACGCAAAACTTTAGTTTTTCCGTTAATTAACGGCGTTTTGGTATAAATTGCTCAGTTTTGATAACAAAATGGGTATAATTTACAATTATGAAATAAAAATGATATTTTTTGTAAAAATTGAAAACAAAATTGTATTGTATAAAATGCCAATAACCTTTCGTATATCTCACATGGAAAAATTAATAGTCTAATGAGACTGACTGTTAACACCATCATCATGATTATTTAGTCAAATGACACCAATTATTCTCGGAGGTTCTATGAGATATTCGAATTCGACTATACTTTATGTGTAAAAATTATAATTAAAAAAAAGGGTAAAAATAGTATGCCGATTGAAGGATGGAGATGGGGAGATGCTACTTTTTAGTGAAATTTCATGGGCACATCATGTCAACATATTTTCACATATAGCATTTCACAAGTCAATTTTTTTTCTTTGGGATACATCAAATCAAACCCTTGAATCTTGATGTACACAAACCTAATTTTTTTTTTTTTTTTTGTTGGCTTCTAAAAAAAAAAAAAAAAGACTGCATGTTTGGGAAATATTTCATTAACTCGATCCATGTTCCAGAATATTATCCGTTTTGGTGTAAGACTCACGTTTACAGTATGATCATCAGGGTTTTACGTTTTATCGTACGAAACTTCCTGATGAGTCATCCTTATGCGGTTCAATGTCCTCACATCGGGTTCGCTTCCCAAGTGTTTTGACGGAAGTGTTATTCATGTGTTCGTGACCGGATGCGTCGTTCCGCTCCGAGCACATATTGCTTTCTGTGGCGTTTTTAGGGTCAAGCGCGGTTAGAGTCACATCCGATGCCCCCGTCATGTTGCGGAAACGTGATTGAGATTACGGTTACTAAATAATAAAAGCGAGATGAAAGTAGGAACACCGAATATAACGAGATTCGGCAGAGCCTACTCCTCGGAGACACCACGATCGTAATATTTCATTATGATCGAGAAATATTGCAGGAGAAAGAAGAAACCAAATAGACGAGGGAGGTATTCAGTTTGTGTGTGTTTCCAAATGAAAAAACTCAGGGCTATTTATAGGGAGATTTTCCGTGTGAACGTATACTTTTCTCAATCAATATCGACGGCTTTGAAAGTATTTGCCACATGTTTTAATTCTCACACGTCACCCACTATTCCGTCGTCTGATGTTGTTCGTCGCGCTAGACGTTTGGTGTCAAGCCACGTAGAGGAATGAATGGGAGGCGGGTGCGCACGAGCAAGGGCCCTATGAGCGATAAATGTTCCTCGCCCACTTTTTGCAGTGCCCTTGCTGCCAACTCTCACGATTTTTCGTTTCTCGAAGGTTTACGAATATTTTCTCTTAAGTTATTTCTTCTCTACCTTAAACACGACCCAAAATCGACACTAACCTTCGTCCTTGGCTAGATCGAACGTTGTGGGAGAGGATCAAATTTATAATACATCCGTAAAAATCGAATATCGTAGTCTTTAGCAGTATTCCAATTTTAAATTTTATATATTATTTGATATTTTTCAAATTATAATAATGTGAAAATTAGGAATATAATTATTTTACCGACAATAATTTTGTATTATCCAATTCCACAAAATAAACTCAATTTAAATAATCCGATAAAATTAGTTATCACTATTTGTTTTTCATTATTTGAAAAAAATAACTCTTATATTGTGGCAGGGTTGGAT
Organism: Genlisea aurea; assembly: GCA_000441915.1. Taxonomy (NCBI): domain Eukaryota; kingdom Viridiplantae; phylum Streptophyta; class Magnoliopsida; order Lamiales; family Lentibulariaceae; genus Genlisea; species Genlisea aurea. The sequence goes on along the minus strand of KE532287.1, from coordinate 3,044 downwards.
CAGTGGATTGAATTCAAATCCAACGGTAAAGTTCTTCGGGAGATGAATCGCGCTCTCATGCGGTTGGATTCCTCATCATCTGTGGTTTTTCTGAAGTTTTGCGCTCGGTGAATCTTCTAGGGATCATACAACTGTAGATCGAAGATATGGTAGCGGTCAAGGTTAACCCTAACTTTCTTGTTTTGAACATTTCGAGTTCTGGATTTCTGGCCTCGTTTTCCAAGTTCGTTGCATGTAATGCTTCTTCTAACTTGAACGCTTGTGTAGAAATTTGTTTATTGCATCTTCTTCTGCTTTGCTTGTGATTTCTTTGAATTTGCAAGAACAGAGATCGAGGATGTGGTGTTTGGAGTTTGCATTTCCATTTGTTTTTGAAACTTTATTTCTTTTCATCAATCTAGTTCTTGAAAATCACAGAGAAATATTATTTTTTTCATCTAGGAGAGACCGAGAGGGAGTATAGCAGTTAAAAACCAGAAAATGAATTTCGAGATTTTTGTGGATTCTGACAAGGTTAAAGGCAATGGCGCTGCTTTCAAAGCTAACAAGTACGTTTTCAGAGCTTGCTTTCTTCCTTGTAATCTCTGAAATCATGGATCCTAGCCGACCAAAAAAATGAAGCCGGATCTATGGCTTTGTTCTGAAGTCAGTTGAGTTTGATTGGGCTTCATTTTTTTAGTACTAATCTCTCTGCCTGTTAATAAAATTCAGGGGAAAACCTCAACTTGGCAAACATGGCACGAATTCGCTTAATGCTAATGTTTCGAAGGTGATTATCTTTTTCTAGTGTCTAGCATTTCGATATGTTGTGAAGACTCGTCTTTCTCTTTATCTTTCTACTGACTTTTGGTTCATGTTTTTGCATTCAGAGTTACCTCAAGCAATCTGATAAGGGCAAAAAAACATCGGGCTGCAATGGTGTGCACAAGTTATTTTCATCAAATCTTAGAACTAAGGTTTAAGTTTCTTATTATGAAATCTGGGGCTGATTTCAGTGAAGATAAGTGTTGGAAGAAAGGTTTTAGCTGATATCGGCAATGTTTTAGAATCTCGAGAAGGGAAAAGCTCCTTGGTTCAGTAAGTTATGCTGAAAATTAATCATCCTTCGAGAATTAAGATATGATTTTATTTATTATTCTCAGATTTGATATCAGTGTTTCTCCATTTTGACCTCATGCTTATTTAAAATTTTGATAGTCGCGCTGATGATATCCATTCAGCCAACCTGGAAGCTAGTACATCAAGCAAACCTTTGAGGGTATGCAAATGCTTTTCTGTTTCTAAACCATTACTAGACATAGCTGCTGTAAGCTTCTAGTTATCTACATTCGATACAACCTCTGAACTTGACGTGCAAAGAACATTATATTGCATTAAGGACTTTCTAGCTTGGAAGAAATCATTTCTTTGAAATTATGTAATATTGTTCACTCAGATTTTGATAATTATGAATTTATTTTAAGACTCCTCTCTTTCTCTCTTTCTGTGTGTGTTTTCTCGATCTCCTAACTAATATTTGGAGTTGCAGATGAAACAAACAAGAACGAGAGCTCCAAGCTTGATTCAAACTTCTGATGAAAATCAAGATTCAAAGAAGTGTATGGTGTTTCTCTTCTCAAAGCAGTGCATCCTTTTGTGAGAGAAAATTATTTATGATTGAACCTTATTGTTTTCTACATTTGACAGCCTTTATTTTGAAAAATATTAAGGCGACTTCTCGTGGCCCACAAACTACCAAACTTTGTAATCTTAGATCAGAGACATCCAGGTCAGCTCCAAATCTATTCCTTATGCTTCTGCTCTTCTCCTGCTTTCAAGAGATTATTTTTTCAGAGTTTCTGTTGACGGGCCTGTTTATTCATTTTTTTTTTTTTTCTTGTTTTGCAAAGGAAATCCTTACCAGTACTAATACAAGCCGGCTTGGTGGAAAAAAGTGCAAGGACAACCAAGGTTTTTCCAAAGAATCCTCTTGATTATTTTTGCTGTCCTCTCGTATGCAGTCAGACTTATGCTTTTCTTTTTACGACTTACAACATGATTATTCTTTGAAGGCGGGTAGTAACAGTGGCAAACTAGGATTCCCAGGTGAGCCAGTAATTAATATGCATATTTCTCAACATTCATTTTTCACTGTCGTCGTAATGCTGAATAATTTTTGCCGAACCTTTTCACCTCAAGTGAAATCTGCCCATAGAAGAAGCATCATGCACAAGCCAAGCAATCTGAATATTAGCGGAAATAGAAGGAGCGATGGCTTTGTGTTAATGTATGAATCCGCTAATTCATCTTGGAATGTCTCTCTTCCGATGATTCGGAAATCTTAATTTTCAAAGTGTTATGTGGTTCTCAGGGCATCAAGAGCTCAAACTAGAACACGGTCCGGAGAGTTAACAAGGAGATATGTGAAGGTATGTATTACCAATATTGCTTCCTGAAACGCGGGAAATATCATTTGAAATTACATTGCCACGGATTCAAAGAAATGATTTTCTTGTTCTACGTCCAGCCTGCTGCAGTGAAAGCCGCAGTTATTGTTCCGAAAACTCAGACGAATTCTTCGAACTCCCTCACGACAATGAAGACCTTGAACTCCATTCCTGATGCCTTATCTAAGGTGAAACTAGAGCAAGAGAAGGCCTCCGAGTTAACAAATGATTTTTCAGCTGAATCCCCATCGGGAGCCACCGATGAAGACGATGCTTCGGATGCAAGTCTTTCGCAGAAAAAATCTAACCGCCGGAATTCTTTTACGTCCTCGTTGATAATGTCTAGATCAAAGGTACATATTATATCAGCTTATTCATCTGATAATCTTTCGGCACTAATCATTCTTTGGCGTTCTTCTGCAGTTGTCGAACCAAACTAAGAGTGCTGCGCCGTTGAAACCTTTGCCCCACATTTATGATCAAAGCAACCATCTGGATGTTTTTGAATACGTTGATGATATATATCGATATTATTGGGTTATGGAGGTTCGTTTTACTCGCATCGTCTTTTGTCTCTTCACGTGACTCGTAAATTGACCTTTTTTTTTTTTTTTTTTT
>KE532228.1:0-10330 GCA_000441915.1 Genlisea aurea | reverse complement strand
GCCCAAGTTTGCTACGGAAAAGGCCTTGTCAAAAGTTTACGACAAAATTGTCTCGTAATCTCACAATTTCCCCAATGCGACCCGAAATGTCGAGCCTGATGACTCAACAAGAGGTATAAATTGTAACGCCAGCCGCCGAACGTTAGTTTTTCTGCTAATTAACGGCGATGTGTATAAATTGCTCATTTTGAAAATAAAGGGAGTATAATTTGTAATTACGAAATAATATAAATATATTTTGTAAAAATCGAAAATATATATATTATTTTTTGCACTAAGCCCCATATTTAACACTACACACTAAAATCATCATTTTAATTTATGGACGAAATTTAGTAAAATAGTCGAGCCGACCAATAGAAAAAAAAAAAAAAATGATGATCGAAAACTCACAAATCACAACATAAATTTTTGAGTCCTAAGAAAAAAAAATAATAATAATAATTGTATTTATAAAAGTCATTAATCCGATTATGAAAATTTGACTTGGTCAATGATATACTTACTCCAATTACATATATTATTTTAAATTTGGTAATTTAAAATATGGTGGATTATTTATCCTTACCACAATTGTAATTTAATGATTTATGCAGTTAAACAACATTCACAAATTTTTATTTGTATTTATGAATTATCACAACTATTTATTATCCCATATATTAATTATTTATCCATATAAAACTAGTTAACGGCTAGATACTCATGAATGGAGAATTAGATTCTCATAATAAAAAAAATTACCATTTTAAACCCCATAACAAAAATCTATTATCATTATTATTATTATTATTATTATTATTATTATTATTATTATTATTATTATTATTAATAATTTCCGTATCTCTATATATAACACACATGCATCACTACGTTTAGTCACGTGATCATCATGTCCGGCGGCCGGCAGTCCAGAGGCCGGCAGAAGATTCCGATCCGCCGGATTTCGAACCAGGACGACCTTTACGCCACCTTCTCGAAACGCCGCCTGGGCCTCTACAAAAAGGCCAGCGAACTCAGCACCCTCTGCGGCGTCGACGTCGGCGTCGTCATCTTCTCCCCGACCGACGTACCGTACTCCTTCTTCAGCCCCACCATGGAATCCGTCCTCCGCCGCAACAACAACAACAACAGCGCCGCCGCCGTTGACGAGTACGCCCGCCTCGTGGAAGCTCGCGCTCGCGCGCGGATCGAGGAGTGCAACGCGCGGCTGGACGGGATGACGGAGGAGAGGGAGGCGCTGAAACGGCGGGATAAGGCGGCGGACGAGGAGATGGAGAGGTGCAGAGACGGGGGGTGGTGGTGGGAGGGGGATCCGATCGCCGGAGGAGGGACGGAATGGTGGCGCCTGTTTCGGGACAGGGTGGCGAGGAGGATAGAGGAGATGAAAGGCGACAGATTCGGGTCGGGTTCTTCGTCGGGTTTCGGATTTCCGGGTCAACTTTATTTTCCGGCGGCGGCGGAGATGGGTTTCCAGTGTTGCGCTCCTCAGGGAGAAGACGATGCGGGCCGGAGGAGTGGTCCCTTTCTTTAGATTTCATACTGACGATTCATAAGTCATATTAAAGCGAATTATAACTAAAATTGATATTAAATCAAAATAAATTAATAATTAAATGATAATAACAATATATATATATATATTGTATTATTCGTGCTGTTTTTTCCTCTTACTATACGACGACGTGTTCATCTCTGCTGACCGTATCTTAAAATTCCGAATACATCGACGATACCTGGCGGAAAAACCGGATCGACGGCGGCCCGTACGGCGACCTTCGAGACGGCTTTCACGTCGACCGGAGGGGTGAGCAGCGGTCCCACGAGCGGAATCCCCGTCAGTGCTTTCGCATGTTGGAGCACCTATACGAACACCAGAATAAATCCTACTTAATCGATACGGAGACGAGTAAAAAAAAGGCGCCGATTCTTACCGTCTCCAACGGCGAGCCGATTACGCCGAGCGGCAAAGTTACGCTCCCAACACGACGAGTTCCGTAGATAAATCCGGGCCTCAGAATGACACCTGAGGGAGGAGACAAAAAAAATACGTTTTTCAGAATCGAGCAATCTCAGACGAAACGGAGTGGCATTATCATCGATATTTTACACCTCCGTAGGGATATCTTGTGAGTAACTCTGTCTCGGTAGCTCTCTGTGCCCAAATAACGCACGTATTATGAGCTAGTCGAGATGGGGGATATGACAAAAATAAATAGCCATTTCGAAACGTCGTCGGCTGTGTTTTAGCAATACCTTTCCCTCGTAATATCCTTGAAGAACGTAATTCACCAAACCGAAGTCGGCCGCAGATATATACACGAATCTTTTCACTCCTACCCAAAAGGAAAGAGAACTGATCAAACATAGCTTCCGTTTTGTGAAGAGTTAATCGGAAGAATTTCGAAAATCATATCAAAAAAAGCAGTACCTTCTTCTGCAGCAGCTCTTACCGCATTCATATTGGCGGTTCCGTTAATCCTGTACATTTGCGCATTGGAGCCGAACCCGCCAACACATGAGATCTGAAGAAAAAAAAAAAAACAGCTCAAAAAAATCAAATCAAGACGGCAGAAGTATCGTGGGAAGGAAAAGTAAAACTCATCACGCACAACTGAGGTGACTCCCTTCAGGGCATCTTTCCACGACTCACCCGACAGGAGGTTACCTTAAGCATAGAAGGGGAAAAAAAAAAACCAAGAATCGCATAACGCCTTGAGAGTATTGTATACGACATCAGAAAGGCAATGCAAGAAACCTTGATGCCAGATCACATGGCTAGCCCAAGAATCCTTGATTGAAGATCCACCTGATCTGGAAAAGAAATTTATTTTTGTATCTAAGCAACGAAAGTAAGCAAATAAGGCCGATCATTAACGGAAACAAGAAAATCGGGCATGATTTCCTGAGTAATAACTACCTGCTTAGGCTAGCTACCGTTAAGCCACTGCTCAAAGCCTCCTTGCAGATATGGGAACCGACAAACCCATTACCGCCGAGTACGAGCAGCTGAAAAATGTGATAACAGATCGTAATGAGCCATAAAGACAATCACACATAAATAGTTATCAATTCAACCACCTTCTCAGATGGAGGGGGAGGAAGATCTACTGTCTCTGCTTCCTCGACTTTATCAGGTTTAGCAAAGTCATTTCGACTTGTCGACTCAGTTGGACCAGCAGAAAACAACCGTCTATTTATTGTGTTTCTAGCAAGACGGCAAATCAAGAAAAAAACAAAAAAACTCAGCAGCTGAAGAAGACGCAAGAACGAGAAATTTACTGGCAGCGTATCAAACTGATGCTAAATAGATGGAATCATCTAATCAGAATAAAAAATCTGCAGCCATAAAACGAGTGAATCATGCAAAAAACAACAAGCATCGCCTACTGTTACTGAAACGAAAAAAAACGAAAAAACCGCCGAAATTAGCTCTGCATCGACCGCAACCATATTCCGCCGAATATTCCCCTAAAAACGGGCCTCTTCGACTCCCAATCATGCAGTAAAACATCCAGAACCGCAACAAAAAGTATCCGAGGTGGTTTACAGTATTTTAACAACCCAACGCAAAAAAAAAACAAAATCAAATAAAAATCAGCAATGCATACGAAAATCTGGACGTTAATAGCCTTGATCGATGAATCAATCGAGACATCTCCCTTCCTCCTCAACCGAGAATCCGGCCGATTTCTCCAGAAAACCGCCGCGTCTGGGGGGCTTTGGTTTCTTCTCAAATAAAATTTTCTGCGTAAATGAAACGAAAGGGGCGTTTCGTTGATTTGTACGGTCACACGTACACGTGGAGAGGCGCGAATAGGACACGTATACCGAGATGTGGCGAGCTCCTCGCCGAATAAATCAAATTTACAGCTAACGGCCCATCGAGCCCAACAAACGGCCTCAGAGCCCAGAGGACATTTGGGTCTTTTCCTAAATATATTTATCATAAATATTTAGTTTACACACTACTTTTTAAAATTAATTTTAAATTGTGTCACAACTTCAAAATATGGATTTTGATTTGTTTATGATTTAAAGTTTAAAGATAGATGTTTATTTTTGATTATGGTTTATCGGGATATGATTCTAATATATAATGAAATGTGAGGATAAAAAAAAAAAAGATTCTATTTGGATTTAGGCCATGAATTTTATTTTAATAAATATTGGAATTCGCCGTCTCCGGAGGCAGCGCGGCGTTATAAAATTTCTCCGTTCTAAGACTTTCCGATGAACTCGATGTCGAAGAGAAGAGTGGAGTTGGGCGGGATAATGCAGGACCCGCCCCGGCAACCGGCTCCTCGCTGGCCGTATGCCATCGCCGGAGGAATCCTCAGCCTACGTTTCCCACCTTGCAGAGGAAGATGACCGACCGTTTTTTTTTAACGTAGACTTGCAGAGAGTTTTATTTAGAGACTGTAATGTAAATGTTACCGGCGAGCATGGCCGGAATTCCGTCGCCGCCGAGAATCCCTTCGTCCCAGCCTTTGATGACCTCCCCTACGCCTATGCGTATACTGAGAGGCTTCCCTCGGCTGTAGCTGCTATCAAATACTTCTCCATCTTCCAATCTCCCCACGTAGTGCGCCTTGATGAGCTGTCCTTTAAGAGGCCGATCTCCGGTTCCGACAACCTTATCGCAATACTCCAGCCCGGAACTAGCCGCCCGAAACTCACACTCTCCGCCGCCGCCGCTCTCCGCCGCCGCCGTGGGCAATACGGGGAAGAGACTAATGCCGACCCCAAAACCGACGGCCAGTCTTCTGTTAAAACGAGACAAATGACTATGATTCGCGTCGGATTCCACGGCACAGGAAGCCCGAATCCTCCGATTGAAGAAAATCGACGGTCGAATCGGAGAAGAAGGCCACACAGAGAAAGCAAGAGAGCTCATCTCATTCTCTATCAGCAGCCACAGGCTTCGCTACTAGCGAAGATAAATACGAATATTAATGGTCGCTATATAAGTGAAAGATAATTGCAAGGAATGCGTGCCCTAACCCAGTTGCTTCTCTCGGTAATTCCGCCGATCGCTCGCCGGAGGAGATTGACGGCACCGCCGCATCGTTTTCCGACGATTTCTTCCGCTCCGCCTCAGCAATCGCTCATCCGTGACGGTTGTTGCAGCGGATTCCTGCCGTGGCTGCAGCGCAAGGCCGGGACTGAGATCTCCTCGCTGCTGTCGATCGGCAGATCTCGCGACGGAAGGGGTCTATACGCCTCCGGGAGAATCGAAGAAGGAGACGTCCTGTTCGCCGTTCCCTTCGGCGTCCAGCTATCCTCGGAAAATCTTCCTTCCGAAATATCTCGCCTGCTAGGCGACGACGTCGATCGCGTCGCGAAATTGGCGCTGCTCGTTCTCCTGGAGAAAAGACTGGGACAGAATTCCGAGTGGGCGCCGTATCTGAGTTGTCTCCCCCGGCCGGATGACTTACACAGCACCGTATTTTGGAGCGACGCCGAGCTCGAGATGATTCGATCCAGTGGTTTATACGACGAAACCCTAAAATCGAAGTCTCTCATCGCAGAGAATTTCAGCGCCGTAAAGCCGGTTCTCGATGCATTCCCCGATAGATTTCCCGGAGTTACGCTTCGGGAGTTCGCATATGCAACTGGTTTGGTTAACTCCCGAGCGTGGAATAGCTACAGAGGTATTTCCCTGATCCCATTTGCCGACTTCGTCAACCACAGCAGCAACTCGGATTCGTATCTTCTCTGCGATGAAACGAAACAGCATTCAGAAGCCATAGCCGATGGTAACTTCGCGCCCGGAGATGAGGTGAGGATAAGATACGGGAAGAAGCTGTCAAACGCCGATCTGTTATTGGATTTCGGATTCACCACAGCTGATAACAGATTCGATTCTGTCCGGATCAAGCTCGTTCTACCTCAACACGACCAACTTTCCTCCCAGAAATCGCATCTCCTTCGAATCCACTCGACGGAAAGGACGGATACCGGCGCTCACTGGAACACATTTGTGGTGAAAGAAGTGAAGCGAGGCTGTAGAGAAGGGAAGGGAATCCCACAGTCTCTCCGCGCATTCGCCCGTATCGTGGCCTGCAGTTCGGCGGCGGAACTGGGTGAGTTCGTGGCTGCGGCTAACCGAACGGACGGGAGGCTGGCGAGGCGTCCGGTGGGTAAAACGAACGAGGTCAGATCGCATCGATTTTTGGCGACGGAAATCGATAAGTTGATCGGTGAAGTGGATAAGCAGATAAGGGATATCTCCATTTGTCACGGCGGTGCTGGTCTAGGTCGGAGGAAACTGGCTCTGGATGTTCTGAGCGGTGAGGTACGTGTCTTGAAATCCGCTGTTTCATGGCTGAATAGTTACTGTTCATATATAGTATTTAGGGTTTAATTAAATTAGGGTTTACTATTTAGGGTTTAATTAAATTAGGGTTTAAAAAAAGGATTTAAATTAGGTTTAATTTTGGATAAAAATACATTTTGTTATATATTTAAATTTAGGATATTAATAACAATTTTGACATTGAAAATGTTTATTGCATTTTATAACAATTTTTTTTTTACAAAAAATATATTTTTTATTTTATAATTACAATTTATACTATTTATGTTTTATTTTGTGATAAAATGTATCAAATTTCATTTGATGACGTCATTATTCGTTTGATAACGTCATCAAATTGGGTATATTTTGCCAAAAATGAAATATAATAGGTATAAATTGCAACAAAAAAATGTGAATTTTTTCGTTAGTTAACGGCGTTGAGTATAAATTATTATTTTTTGAAATAAAATGATATAAATTATAATTATGAAATAATAATCATATTTTTTTATAAAAATTAAAAAAATAAATAAAATATTTTTTACAATAAATGTCATAATCCCGCAGACTGCCGGACTAGAAATGTATGAGCAACTCTAGATTGGTTGCTGATGTGTGGCGGTCAACGATTTGACAGATGGTCAAAATCGGAGGACTAAATATCGGGTATAAAACCCGATTATTATTTTTCTCCACAACACGCCCAACGCCCCGAACTCCTTGCCGTCGTTTCCAATTTCCATTTCACCGGCGGCGCAGTATTTTGTCTTCAGTCGCTACTTTTCTTGAAGAGAATAATTCCGGCGGTCGCTTTACCCGTTCGCCGACCTTCCGGCGGCGCTGCACGGTTGCGGTTCCTAAATTAATTCGAAGGAAGGAGAGGTTGGTGTGTTTTTGGGTAAATCAAATTAATTATTTGTTCCGAAATAAAAAAAAGAAAAGCAATTGAGGTTTTCTCGTAAATAAGTGGAAATCGAGGGGCACAGTTTTGTAGAGCTGTACGATTAAAATAGTGTCTCAATCTCCAACGATTCGGCCCGATATTCTAGCGGCGGACCTTTCAGTGCCGACGGAGAAAACGACGGCACCGTGAAGATGTGCCCTGCGAAGAACAAACAGCAGCAGCAGGGCAACCAATCTTCGTCTGAAACTCCGGCGGCGTCCACCGGAGAGCAGTGGAGAAATGAAGCGATCCGAGGCGGATCGTTGAAACAAGTTGACCTTCATACCGGGGTGAACGGATGGGCTTCTCCTCCAGGTGACGTTTTCTCTCTCCGAGGACCGAATTACTTTGCCAAAAAGGTTAAAACTCCGTCCGGCGAGTGGTTGATGAATCCGGCGGGGGTGGACTGGCTCAGATCCAACGCCAGACTGGATCACGTCCTCGCCAGGCCGGACAATCGGATCATGAACGCCCTGCGTAGGTCGAATAACGGAGAAAAATCTTCCAAGACATTCATCGTCGCCGTGAATCTTCAGGTCCCCGGCCGGGAGCATTACTCCGCCGTTTTCTACTTCTCCCGGAAACTCGACGACCTGATCGATTCAAGCCCCCTCCTGTATCAGTTCATCAACGGTTCGGATGCGTTCCGCAACAGCAGGTTCAAGATCGTGAACAAAATCGTCAAGGGGCCATGGATTGTGAAAACCGCCGTCGGGAACTATTCAGCTTGCCTGCTGGGAAGGACACTGAATTGCCACTATCACCGCGGGCCGAACTACTTGGAAATCGATGTCGACATCGGCAGCTCCGCCATTGCCACCGCCATTCTAAGACTGGCTCTGGGGTGCGTAACTTCAGTCACTCTCGACATGGGGTTCCTCGTTGAATCGCAGAGAGAGGAAGAACTGCCGGAGAGATTGTTCGGGGCGGTGAGAATCCTTCAGATGGAGATGTCTTCAGCCACGTACGTCGATAGCCCTGCAGAGACGAGTAAGGTTCTCCCCATGAGTAGTAGTGGGGGTGAAAGTGAAAACGACGACGATTGAAATGGGCTTCCTTCCAAAGATCGATGCTTCTGTAAATGGCCAAAACACACTGTTGGTAATTGGTAAAGACAGTTCCTCATTTCCTTCCAAGTTTGTTTCTTGACTTCAAATTGATTGATGACACTATTTTATTGTTCTTTACCATCTATTCATTCATTTTAATCATGTATTGGAATTTTTCATCTTCGATTGCATTCTTTCCTAGTTTCATTCATGTCCTTGCAGCCACACAGGTGGTATACTGTTCGATATCGAGCAATGAAGGTTCGTTAATGGGGCTTCCTTTTTACATTTTTGCGATTCGATTTAAATAAATCCTTCTCTTTGGGGGGTTCTTCAGACAAGGATCCTCCTTTGACGGTATTCTTTTGTTCATTTTTGATGGTCTAGGGCTTGTTTGGTTTATGCTTCGGAATCCGTTACCTTGATTTTATATGGCTGGTGCATTTCTCTTGTCGTTGATCTGTCGAAATACTTGTTTTGAGACAATTATTCAGATTCATTGGGTTTCTGTCTTCATACATACATTACGCTACAATCTATACATACATGATACATGCATACGAAATAGAAATAAACATGATGCAGCCTATTTTTTGTTTTTCTTTCTTTCTTTCTTTCAGGTGCATTGTCCTGGTCCGATTCCGAGCTTTCCGGCCGCGACGGAGGGAGCTCGACCGCGAGGCCGCCCCCGAAGGTGAACGTTATCTTCGGCACGTGCGCCTCCACGTCGCCCCTCCCGACGCGGAAGCAGGTGTCGAGTATGGAGTAAGCGGCGGCGTCGTCGTATCTCAGGTTCATCGTCTGCTTGAACGTGGACCTCAGCTCGGCGTAGACGTCCGGAGGGAGGCGGCGTGACCACGGTCCCCGAGTCGATGATCGTCCCGGGATTCCGAAAGGCGGCGGGACCCGCCGACGACAGGGGCCTCCCCCCGACGGATATGCCCTTCGACGGCGACGTAGTAGAAGCCGGTCCCCCGCGAGGCGTCGAACGGAGTGTGCTCGACGTTTGTTCAGCCGGCCGGAGTCGTCGAAGGTGAGGTGCCCCGTGGAGCTCGGACTCGACGGCAAGCAGTAGGAGAAAACCCTCCCGTAGCTGCTCTCCGTCTGGGAGACTAGCGACAGGTTGGGCTGTCCGAGGCCGACTTCGGAGCCGAACTGGCCGCCGTTGTTCTGGCCGCAGCCGAAGAAGAATGCGGGGACCACGTCGTCGGTCGAGAGGGTGAGCTTGTCTTGGCTTAAGTACCCCACCGTGTACGACTTGGAGTTGTATCCTATAACTTATTATTATTATTATTATTATTATTATTATTTATTTATTATTATTATTATTTTTAAACATTTCAAGTTAGAGTATACTGTATATGTATTCTATAAATTAATATAATTGTAATTGTGTGTGTAACAAAAACTTATATAAAATAAAAAAAAAAAGAAAATAATTTATTATACCATATTAAAATTTGTAGCATATAAGATTGACATATATATGAATTGAATCTTTTCATATATACGATACTCCTATTTTTATCGTCAATTGGGAGCGGAACAGATTCGCCTGACTTCCCCTCCGTTGTCCTCGTCCTTGGCTCCAATGCTCGACAGCTTGGCGAAGGCGACGCCCCATTCCTCGAAGAACCTCCCCTGATCGTCGGCGAACTCCATCACCCTGTCCCTCGTCCTGGAATCGATCCCCAGAGCGGAATCGGATTCCAACAGCCCCTCGTTGGCCACGACGTTCCTGTAGTATCCGTTGTCGAACGTGAAAGGCGTCCGGGGATCGTTGCTCACCACGACGGAATCATCGTCGCGAGCACACAGCTGGATCAACCGGCCCGCGTAGTTTCCGTCGAGCGAGGAAGAAGAAGAAGAATTCGGATTTCGTACGTTCGGTTTCAATCTGTAGTCGAATGCACTGCAATGAGCTGCCCCTATCGTATGTGCCCCTGCAATGACCAACGGTGTTCATAATCGATCATTCATAATAATCCATAACCCGTCGATGTGCAACATAAACACACTCATTAATCAAATAACTCA
>KE532212.1:0-10713 GCA_000441915.1 Genlisea aurea | reverse complement strand
ATTTGGGTATATTTTGCCAAAAAATAAAACATAATGGGCATAAATTGCAACGAAAAAATATCAATTTTTCCGTTAGTTAACGGCGCTGGGTATAAATTGTCATTATGAAACACAATGGGCATTTTTTGCAAAATTTGGAAAGATAGAGGACGTAAATTGTCATTTTCCCATTTTAAAAGCGTTGGATATAATTTGTTCGATTTTAAAAACAAAAGAGATATAATTTGCAATTTATGAAAGGGGACATAAGGGACATAAAAATCGAATAAGTCTAACCTTGAGGTTGATGACAGCAATCTTGACGGCTGGATTCGAGTTCTTATTCTCCATCAGCCAAGTCATTGACTTAAGATGAGGTAGAACCACCTTTTTCATGGAAGATAAATCACTGAAGGCAAAAGTAGAGTAATATTTCGTTTCCCGTAAAAAAAAATCGAAAAACGACGACTCTTTTAAAAAATTTTGTAATACCGTGTCAGGAACAGCGCCAACGCGGTCGAGATTGAAACTCGGAGAAATTTCTTCCGGCCGAGGCCACAATGACGGAGCCGTTTCCGGAAGGCCGGCCTGTGTTTTCCGAGCATCGTGATGAACACCAACGGCCGAGGCTGAGGAGCTTCTTCTTTTCAAACCACCGACTGTCTTCGTCCCTTCCCTGAGTACGTTGATCCCAGAAATATATGTTTTCGACGATATAGAAGCTTCCTCGGAAAATACGATGGCCTCCCTGCACAATCTATTGTATCTCGTAGTCATTGACCTCGGAACCTCGGAATCTTTCTCATCCGATGTCTCGATGCTTTTGGCGCTTCTCGTCCACCTCTTCAGGATGTAATGAGATGGCAAGGTTAGAATATTGGTGACGACGGTAAAAACCGTCAGAATATGCCTGCAGAGGATACCGCAATGCTCGAACATCCGACAGCTGCAACTTGCTCTCTTTTCGGCTACATTCACTGCGACCGAATAAGATTTCCGATCATCTTCAAACTTGGCGACTCTGTAAGTAAAGTTGTGCTGATCCCCATCCACTCTATTTGCAGTATATACGAACGTCTCGACTAACTCTTCTTGAAACTTGGCAAATATTCTCTTCGTATAAAGACTCGACGCTTGTTTTTCCATAGGCGAGGGTGTTCTCAGGACTGGGGCCGTGCACATTGTATCGAAATCGGCATCTACTTCTTTGTCGAATGAATTTTCCAGAGCTCTTTCATACTGTTTAAAGAACATCGGCAATGTGGTCTGATTATCTACATAGCCATCAAAAAAGGAGGTCTCAAGTTCAGTACCTGAGGATATGGCTGCAAAAAAAGAATCCCGGAAATAAACAGGTATCCATTGTTGGCGGGCGTCGTATATCGACTGAAGCCAATCATTTCTCCGCAGGCCATATTTATCAACAACGGAATTCCAAGATGATTCGAATTCCTCAACTGTCTCGGCCATGCTAATGCACTTATACAAGTCCACTTGGAAATTAGGATTCGAGAGGCGTACCTCTTGGCCTTCCCGGAGCAAGTCCCACTTGTTTATACAGTGACGGGATTTCGGAAAAACCTCCGCAACGGCAGTAACGATAGCTCTGTCCCGATCAGTGGTGAAAGAAACGGGGGCTCTATCACTCATGGCAGCCAGGAATGTCTTGAATAACCAGATGAAAGTACTTTGAGAATCGTCGAAAAGTAAAGCACAGCCAAACAAAATCGAATGACCATGATGGTTCACACCTGTGAATGGAGCAAACGGTACTCTACACCGATTGACTCTATACGTTGTATCAAGAATAACAGCGTCTCCGAAATGAGCGTAAGAAGCCCTTGATCTAGAATCAGCCCAGAATGCATTAGCCATACGATTCTCTTCATCGAGCTGTATTGCATAGTAGAATCCGGGATTCTCAGCCTGCATCTTTTTGAAATAATCGAGTAGATTTTGAGCATCCCTACCCAAAGTGCTTCTCGGATAACCCGATGAACCCATGGTTTTAGCTGAGTTTTTCAAACCTGAAGCAGAAAAATTGCCATCTAAAGATGCATACATCGAAGCACTTGGAACCAGGTCCATGAATTCCGAAGACTCTCCATCATAGTCAGCTGATGTAGTGAACTGTCTCTTATGCTTGGAGCGTTGACGCTTACTGCATCTTACGATGGAATGAGCATGATCCTTCACAAACTTCGTTACCACCCATTTGTTGATTCGACCATTCAACTCTATTCTAAGTGCAGCCTCACATGTTTCTTCACCAGCAATTTTCTTCGATCCGTTTCTTGAACATATAAACTCCTGAGAGATTGACATACCATCAGATATGGATGGTTTTAAATTCACCCGAGGGATAAAACCAATGTTTCTAGCATATTCTTCATAAAACATTCTTGCAGCATCTTCAGAATCAAATTCCATACCTATCTGAGGCTCAGAAAAAATCCCATCTTCATCCTGAGATAATGAATGCTCAGAAGGATTGGCTTCTCCATTAATGAAACCATCGTTGCAATGATCAGCGACTCCCCCCTGTAGCCGCATGTTCCCCTGTTTTTCTACGCAGAACGAATTAGCATCGACATGTGAAATGGCCGATCCCTCTACACCCAAGTACCACGAAAGTCTCAACCATTTAGCTGATTTCTACATCCTTGTATAGCATATGCCTCCAATCCAAATCTGCATAAATTTATGAACATATAGATAAAGCATCTAAGATAAAGGCTGCTTCAAGTTCACCTCTGATAGTTGAATTTCTTGTTTTCATTTCCTCTTGGTATCAGTAACTTGAAAAATAGCGTCAGAATTTTCGAAATTTGATCACTCACTCAACAGCGCATAAACTCGTTCTGAAATCAAGTAGACCAGAACGACGAAAACGCAAAAAATACTTAAAAATCAGCCTTCAAACCGGCATAAAGCTATGTACATCCTGATATAAACAAAGTTTCAAATCCACAACTGAAGAAGTATCTCGCCACCATATTCAAGGCGCATACCTGTCATCTCTACATCGGATTAAGCGAATAAGGAACTCTAGGGTTTCGAAGAATAAAAAATTTCGCAACGTCAACGCGCGAAGAGACGCCGTTTCTGGAATACAGTGACCGGGGTGAACTTAACAAAGATCGCAACCGTAGGTTATGATCCAACGGCTCAAAATTCTCTATTGTCAATATATATATATATATATATATTTCCTTTTTTTTTTTAAAGGAGAAACAAACAATATCAGATGAAAGAGGTCTTGTAATGTAGATCGATTCAATGTCGGGAGGTGTGAAAATCATTGGTGCGCAAAGCTTCGATAATTTGCTTTCGATGATTGATTTTGTTGGTTGGATCGGGTTATGGATTCAGCTTCTTTTTGCAGTGCAGATTGCAGAAATCTCCGGTCGGAATCGAATCCAGATTCATAGCAGAATTTACGTTTGAAGTTTGAAGAAAAGAGGCGAAAATGGCGAACGGCGGATTCAGCATCACGGCGGAGGACCTGTCGACGATCGGAGGAATAGCAACGGTTTCGATTCTACACTCCTTCATTCCGACTCACTGGCTTCCATTTTCCATAGTCGGTCGCGCTCAGAAATGGACTCTTTCGCGTACTCTTCTCGTCAGTGAGTAATTTTATTCTTGCTGCCCTAAAACCCTAATTGTGCGATTTATCGAAGGTTTTTTCGATGATTAATGTTCCTTCGCAGCGGCGTTCGGAGCTGTGTTGCACGTACTGTCCACCTCGCTCCTCGGCATAACTGCGATCACGATAACGAACACGATCGCCGGGGAAGAAACCGTGCACAAGCTCGCATCGCTGCTGCTCGTAGTTCTCGGCGGCAGTTACATCATTCTGTTTCTGTCGGGAAAAGTCGGCCACGGCCACTCACATAACAAGCCGATGGAGAAGATGGCGGTGGCCGGACTCGTACTGGTTCCGGCTCTATCCCCCTGCGCCACCACGCTCCCGGTTTTCCTTGCCGTCGGAAATTCATCCTCCATGATGGTTCTGGCCATCATAGTGTTGCTATTCAGGTAAAAAAAATAAAAAATCATTACATCTTTTTGGTGTCTTTGGTTCGAAAACAATATTTTCCTATGAGATGTTGACGATTCGATATGCGTAGAATGTTTGGTTGGTATATAGAAATTGAGATAGGAAACGGATTGTTGATGTTAACGATTCGATATGATGCGTAGAATGTTCGGTTGGTGTATAGAAATTGAGATAGGAAACGGATTGTTGATGTTAAACGATTCGATTTGCGTAGAATGTTTGGTTGGTGTATAGAGATAGAAATTGATATGGGAAACGGATTGTTGATGTTGACGATTCGTTCTTTTTTGTTTTTGTAGCACGATCACCGTGATGACTTCTCTCGTCGCGCTTTCGTTCTACGGTGCGAGCCAGATCAAGTTTCACTGGGTGGAACGTTACGACAAGGTTTTGGTCGGTTCCGTTCTGTGTTTGGTCGGTCTTTTGACTCTCGTCTTTCACGATCATCACCACGACCACAACCACGACCACAGTCGCGACCTCCCCAGAAAACTCATCACTATGTGACCGCGACCGCACACAGGTTTTCGGGCGTCCCCGTGGCGTGTTTATTTAGTATTGACGTTACCAAAACAGCCGACTTGCTATTGTCTGTCTAGTCTGGAATGGCTTTTTTAATCTCCCTCGATGTCGTCGAGATTTACATGCGAAATTCGAGATAATCGTATGCGAAGAACGAGAGAACAAAGAGTTTCGAAGCAAGTTTCTTCCAAATGCATAAAGCAAGTTACCTCAGAAATGACGATGATACTCCCTCGAAAAGCCCGGTCGGGAGGGAACGTATTCCGTCGCAGGCGCGGCCTCACGAACGGAAGGCGCTAACGGATCCCGGATGTTGTACGGAACATAAAACCCTCCCCCCGACGTCGATGCGGAGCCTCGAAGAAAGTCGGCATGCTCTTCCCTCAGCCTGGTGTAGTCATCCCTGAGATACCTCCGGTAAACGTCCGGCATATCCCTCCGATAAGGATCGAGAACCGCATTGTCTCGATAAGGAGGAGCGGCGCCCTGTGGGGTCGAGGAGTACAGGATCCCCCCTGCTGCCCTCTGAGGCGGCGGTAGCACCACGTCTCTGTAACGATCGAGATCCTCGAGATAGGTTTCTCGATACGAAACGTGGCGCTCGGGGACGACGCTTCTATAGGGATCCTCCTCCTCGATAAAAGCATCCCTACCGCCGTAATAGAAGCCCCGTTGTTCTCCTCCGTGACCGTTATACCGATCGGGACTCCTGCTCATCGGATAAAGGTCTCTCCGGTAAGGCGGTGGTTCCCCTCTCGGAGTCACGGAGTACACAAACTGAGGCGGCTGCGGCTGCGATGCGGCAGTTACGTGGTGATACGGTGCAGCCGCAGCCCGGTGGTGATGATACGGCGGTGCCGCCAACGGGCTAGCGACGGCGGCTTTCCTCGGACGCTTATGGAGACGCTCCTCTCTAGTAGAATCATGACCGGCAACTTTCCTCGGACGCTTCTGAAGACGCTCCGCCTCCGCCTCCGCCTCCGCCGCCGCCACCCCTCTCGCGGCATTCCGTCTCTCCCTCTCGGAATGCACCCTCTTTCCCGAACGCCTGCCGACTTGTTGGCGTTTCGACTGGCTCTCTAGCGGTTTACCGCCCCTCGACGCGGCACCGGACTTGGGGGGGGGCACGTTGCCTACCGCCGTGAAAAGCGAGCACAATTTTCGTACCTGTGGAAAAAAAAAAGCGCAAAATAACACGGGGCGATAACACATCTGAAACAACGGAACTCGAAGTTTTACACCTTATCATCGTATTACGTTCGAAAACGGCTTCTCGAGAGTCGAGACGCACCTGCAGTGAATTCAGCTGGCAATTGAACTTGGTTCTCGTGTAGTAGTTATCCTTGATGATGTCCTTGAACTTCTCTTCGGCTAAAGGCAAGCAATCTTTCAGAACCTTGAACCGAACCTGAAACCATCAAAAACATTCAAATCAAACTCATCAAAGAACAAAAAAAAAAAAACCAGGCAGCAAAAGAATATATAATCGAATATATAACATTAGAATTCAATTGCATAAGACGGGAGCCGTGCTTCGATCTCACGTCTCAAATACTCGGCAAAGCGTCGCAAAAGGAAGCGAAAAGAATTGATAAACAAAGTCCGACTTCGATCAACTGCACTGAGATTAATTCACACATTCTGCAAAAGAATGCCCTTTACGTCGTCAAATACGTAGACGATATAAAGGGTTTTTGCGGTAGATATATTCGATCTTCCGGTTTCAAGAGTTTCCGGAGAACGTTCATTTTCGAACGTTAACCCTATATGGAAACGGACAACACGACAGATAAGGCCACAATGATCCTTCCGAGAAGAAAAAAAAACCAACCTGGGACGGAAATTGGGATTTGAAGGCCTTAGGAACGATGTTATAACCTCCCGGTGCTGCCGCTTTGTAAATGCCGTACATCAGTTTCAGATCAACGTCGTATAGAAATAGACGCATGCCGGCATAGATTTTCTCGACCACACTTTTCTTGCTCTCCGGTAGACCGAGAATTCTGTAATGATAACAATCACTTTTCGTCTCGGTACTACACATAAAGACCATCCCCATGGTCTCGACTCTCTTAGTTGCGTTTCTCTCGTGTAGTGTCTCCGGCTTATCCCTAGATTCCGATTTCTTCGTCCTTTGCTTTTCCGTGCGGCTCCTTCTACTCGATTTCTTCGTGGTTTTTGGAGCCACTTCAGGTTTTTCGGCATTTTGTTCTCCGGCTTCAGTTCCTCCTCGTGTTCGAACAGATTTTTTATTGCCTTTAATTGGTTGCCCTTCTCCTTCAGCTACTTTCTCTTCTTGAGATTTCTTCTTACTACATTCTTCAGTCCCACGTTTATTCTCCTCGACCTTTTCCTTTTCCTTTTCTTCCTCCTCCTCCTCGTCTTTCTCTTCCTCCTCCTCCTCCTCCTCCTCCTCCTCCTCCTCCCCCTCCTCGTCTTTCTCTTCCTCCTCCTCATCGATGTCTTCGTACTCCTCTTCCTCATAATCACCTTCGGATGGCTCTTCTTCAACATCTTCTTCTGTCCTAAGGTCACCCCCATTTTTTTCATGAAGGTTTCCATCAGAAGGCTCTACTTCGCCATTGTTATTTTTAACTTCTTCGCCACCTTCAACAACGTGTTCATCCAATGCGACTTTATCACCGCCGCTCGAACCTAAAACTACTTCATTTTCACACAGAATATCCGTAGCAGCGACTCCGACAGTGTCTTCTTTGCAAGGGATCACATTCTGAATTTCCGTCTCAATGCTTTTTCCCTTTTCTTCTTTGTGATCAGACACTTTGGGAACTGCTGAGTCTTCTGAAATCAAGATCTGCGACCCAGAAATTTCTTTCTCAGCAGAGTCGATTTCAACAGCATCGTTCCCCTCATGGGAGCTGGAGGCTCCTTTCTTTTTTGTTGTAAAGGTCATTGTAGCCTTGAAAATTGTGATGTGTGTGTTAGATAATCAATCCTTTCGAATGTTTGCAACGAGAGGAAGAAGTAAATAACACAGGAATCGGTGGGATAAGTATCTGTTGTTAGTCCATAGGACATCAACAGGCCTAAAAATGAGAGGAACATGAGCAACTTGTTGTCTTCAAAATTTGGGTCGCATGGAAAACTTAGAATAAATAGACATACAACAATGGCTTGATAAAAAAATAACATTAAAACAGCGAAAATAGTTAGTCTATGGTAATGAAACAAGTTAGACTACAGTCCTTGGACTTAACGATTTTACAAAATATAGTCAACGAAATTTTTCCTAGAGCACGAAAAAAAGAGAGATATTTTTCCGATTACATACCAAAATGGTTAACATTGATTCATGAATTTCACAAAAACATTCATAAGAAAACTGATAATATATATCTATTGAATTCCCCATAACGACTTAATGGTAAAGCAGCCCCAAGAATAGATCAAAACGCAGCCAATGCTCCCAATCTCAGATAATAAAATCGAAACGATGAGGAGCGATTTACTAAAAATAAAAATAAAAATCAATCTCTCTATGATTCGAATATATTTCATTACTCAGCGATCGATCCGATTTACTCAATCCATCCACTCAACACGTTATTTTGAAAAGATCGAAGAAAGTAAGACACTATAGCAGGATCTCAGAAAATCAAATCACGTGAAACTTACTCCTTATCGAGGAATCCGGTGAGGCCGAAAACCGGTATGGGTGGCTGGTAAACGAGAAACCGCACCGCAACGGCGATCGTCACAGACGAGGACGAAACAATCAGACCAATAGAACGAACAAGAAAATACACGAAAAAAAGGGTTTCAGAAATAGGGCAAAATTAGAGAGAGTACGAAATAAATTCTTTGAAATAGGGCAAAAGATAATGTTAACGGGCACGGTTTGACCCGAGTTGACCCGAGTTGAAATAAGTTTTTATTTTATTAATTAATTATTTATTTAAATAACAATATAAATTGTTTGAATTATATTAATAAAAAAAGTGTTTATTGCAAAAAATACTCATTTTCTTTTCGATTTTTATAAAAAATACCACTTTTCTTTCATAATTGCAATTTATACCCCTTATGTTTCATTTTGTGGCAAAATATACCCAACGCAGTTAATTAATGGAAAATTTAACGTTTTTTATTGCAATTTATACCCCATTATGTTTCATTTGTTGGCAAAATATACCCAAATTGATGACATCATCAAACGGATAATGACGTTATCAAACGAAATTGGGTATATTTTGCCACAAAATGAAACATAAGAGGTATATTTTGCCACAAAATGAAACATAAGGGGTATATTTTGCCACAAAATGAAATATAAGGGGTATATTTTGTCACAAAATGAAACATAAGGGGTATAAATTGCAATTATGAAATAAAATTGATGTTTTTGCAAAAATCGAAAAGAAATGAAATATAAAATGCAATAAATCCAATAAAAAAATATTTTTAATCCTTTAAATTTAGAAAAATATATATTTAATCTCATAATTTTAGGGTTTAGAATTAATTATAATACATATTTAATCTATTTTACACTCTATTTTTTTTCGATTTTTCCAATATATGTATATATATATATTCTTTCATAATATTAAATTGTACCCCATTTGTTACAAAATTAACAATTTATATTCATTCCGTTCGATGACGTCATCCATTCTGATATACTTTGCCAAAAAAAATAAAACATAAAGAGTATAAATTACAACGTCAGACGTTAATTTTTTCGTCTATTAACAGCGTTTGGTATAAATTATTCGGAAACACAAATGATATAATTTGTAATTATAAATTAATAGCAGTTTAGGATATAAAATGCAATAAAATCAAATATTCCAACAGTCAAATGTGGGGGGGCTTTTTGAGCTGCAAAGGGAAGAAGAAAACAAAAAAAAAACACACCTCTCAAAAGTAACCAGAACGAGCTGCCGAATGGGATGATTCATCGGAGGAAGCTTCACCTCCATTTCCCAGCGACACGATCCTCCCATTTCTTCTGACGGAAATCTCTCGAATCCTCCGAGCGATCCCGGTGATGGGATCGTTGTAAATCGTCATCTCGATATTACCTTCCACGTACACTACCGACCCTGCGGCGAGGTTCTTAGCTGCTAATCCCCCCAACACTTCGGGATAAACGGATACCCTGTGCCACTGCACCGCGCAGCGATTCGCGTACTCCCTCGGATCTTCGTTGTCGAGCGGCCTCCTGTTGTTTCGGATACCTCCGGTTCCGAGAGAGAAAGTCGTTACCGTCTTGCCGTTTTTGAGGCGCTTCTGTATCGGGGACTGCCCTAATGTTCCGACCAATATCGCCTTGTAAATGCCGAGTTCGACTCCGTTTTCGAGTAAGGTCTCGCCGGCAACCCGTGGCTGGTTCTTCAGCGGCTCGTCGGCAGTATCTTTAAAATCTGCGTCGGAATCGAGCTCCGGATCCGACTCCGGTGATGAGAGAGGTCCGGAATGGATGCCGGCAGAGAATCGGGATGCAGTAACCTTGAGATGATCTCGAAATTTCGAAACCGTTGCGGCGAGAAGCCTCTTCGACAGCGCAATCGCCATTGATTTCTCCGGAAGCTCTTGTGAAACAGTCTAGGGTTTTGGGCTTTTGGCAATGAATAGTTTTATAACTTTATTCATAAAATATTTAATGAATATATTATTTGATTAAGAAAATGTTTAATGAATAATTGAATATCAGTAATAATATTTGGGATAAATATATTTTTTGTCCCTCAAGTTTTTAAAATTTTAAATATTGATTCCTCAAGTTTGAAAAAATATATATTTAGTCGATTAATTTTGATTTAAAGTGAATTTTAGTCGGTATTGCAAAATTTTTATTATAATTTGACTATTTGACCTTTAAACAACATTTCACGATCATTTGAATAGATCTATTAATCAAATCAAATTTTATATTTCGAAAAATAAGATTCAGCTTTAAAAAAATATTCAATTTATTGCTAAAATTTTATAATATATACTACGATTGACGTGACTAAATGTGTTTTTTTTTTTAAATTCAAAATAAATTTAAAATTTTGAAAACTGGGGAATATTTCGCTGGGGCCTCGGGGAATAGTTATATATATATATATATATATATTATTGCATTTTCTACCCCTTATCTTTCAAATATTTGCAAAAAATGCCCATTTTTTTTCATAATT
>KE532185.1:0-12353 GCA_000441915.1 Genlisea aurea | reverse complement strand
ACATGCCTGAGTTACCAATTTCCACCCATTTCTGCTGACCTTCATGGTAACTGATACAAACCACCCATTCCATTCACACACAACCTTTACAAACCTTTTTTTTTTTTTTCCATTTACCTGAAGATCTCCATGCTCGGTTCGGTATAAGGATTGTAGGCCGGCTTAAACTTCAGTTTCGACATTCCTGAAAAGGCCAAAATTCAACGATAATAAATCAAAAACAAAAAACAAAAAAAAAACATGAAAGAAGTTTACCGATGCGAGAGAAGAATGACTCGAGAACGCCAATCAAGTGTCCGAGCGTAAGGCCACGATCGCAAACCAAGCCTAGGGCAATGATACCCGACGAGGAAGAGTCAATCAAGCGTCGAACTTACAGTCGAATGTTGATCGAAGAGATACCTTCGATTTGATTGAATTCGGCAAGATGGGTGCGATCCACGGCTTCGTTTCTAAAGACGAGGTCGATTGAGTAGTATCTTTTCGGCTCGAAAGTTCCCTGCCCCAAGTGTATTCAGAATGCCACTGTTAGGAACTCATTTGAAGCCAAGAGAGATAGCCTTAAAGAACTCCCCAGACAGACAATAGCCTTAAACTAGTTGCTTAAAGAGGTTTGGGGACATGCCCCCTCCCTATGTTTCACAATAACAATTTATTCACATAATGAAACAATTCATACCCAATCTAAATTTAAAACATAAATTGCAATTTTAAAAAAAAAATATCTCGTAAACACTAACTGTGATTTAAAGGGGGCATGATACAAATTGTTCAGCATTTTAACGTTTAAAGGCGAGATTTATACATTATGTAAACAAAAGGGTTTATTCAACATAGTGGACATATTTTATAAATTTCGAAAACAAAATATTATAAATGGCATAAAATATTATAAACCCTAATAAAAAACATGAGCTGACCTGAGCCAGGGCATACAGCATTCTAGCCGAAACAGCCGTCGTGTGCGTCCGTAGAACATTTTTATTCGCTTCGTCTCTTTCCCAATCACAGCCATAGCTGTGGATATGATATAAATGGCATTACTTGAATTGAGAACTGCCTTAATTTTGCTATAATAAAATTAATACTCATACCTACCCCTTGGATCCATAGCCACCGGATTCATGAACCTTTTTAACTCTCTCGACGTAATCTTCGGGAAGTGAACATGTGGTTGCAGGGTCTGCAAAGTATTGCTAACCCATGAGAACAGAAAATGCAAAACTGGAACGTCTGGAATACGCAAAAATGAGAATTTTCAACAAACCTTCCAGAAAAAAAGTGTCGTGTGAATCACGAGCCGGGTGCTGTTGCGGCTGGAAGAGTGCATCGAAATTCCAGAAACTGGAATGAAATACTTTTACACATCAAGATAATGCCAGAGATGGAAATTCAAGGAACCACGAGGAAAGGCATGACGAAATTGAAATACCTGCTCTCTACGTACTTGTCCGTTGGCATCTCCTCGAACCTGAATTACATTTATCAGGCATGTATATAATATCGAAAACCCAATATCCTGTTCGAAGAAAGAATAATCCAGCTTACCCCATCTGAAGGAATATCCTGCTAATCTGGTCACTGACCTGCAAGGCAAATAAACAAAGCAGTTACCGGTACATATAAGGAACACAGATTTCTGGACAAGATTACGACAGGCGCCCTTTGATCGGTCAAAAAAATCTAAGGAACACAGAGTCCGACAGCATGCCTTCTTCAATGGATGGAAATGGCCACCCTCTGTTGGCTGGCCCTTTGCAAGAAAATTATACTCTTTGAACTCGAGATCCTTCCATTCGCCCCTTCAGAGTAACAAAAAAAAGTTTTTAATGAACAACAAACTAGCATTTTATCCATTACAATGATTGCTTCTCCAAATTGTGTACAGTAACTATGCTCATGAGATCACCTTTGCAAATTCTCGCGAGTTAAATCAGTTGCAGCTCTTTTCCTTTTAGGAGCATAGTTGGGACCTTTAGTTACAGAGTAACCTTTCCAAATCCTTGAATTTTAAAAAATAAAAAAATCATGGTGCATATGTAAATTAGAGTAAAATAAAGGGAAAATGCCTGGATTGAGATATTTCTCTAGATAATTACTGAGAGATAATAAGCTTTCTCCGTTTGAGAATGTCGATATCTTCAGCAATGACAGCCTGCATTATTAACAGCACTTATTGTTGCTCAAAGGTAAGATAATGATAATGAAAAGCTTTGGGAACTATACATCACTTGCATGCATAAAAAAAGTATGGTTTCATAAACATTTACAAGATAGAAAAGCACCTAATGATTGCATATTCACTGCTTACCTCACCATTCTGAATCCGGATAAGTAAATCTCTCACATTGTCACTGACATGCTCAACCTATATGAATCAGAAATTGATATTTACTCCGAGTTCTGAGATCATGAATCATTAAATGTGAATAATTTCTTCACGAGAAAGAAAACAATAGTGCAACAGTCATGTCATCACTTTGCATTCTTCCTTTACCTTCCGAGAAACTTGAGACTTTCCCATTTCAATCCATTTGTTTTTAATGGCTTGTGTGCTGCCAATTTTGTAAATTGAGGACTTCAACTTTTCCTGAAAAGGGAGAAACTGAATTAACAAGGTCCTGAAGTATAAAAAGGTATACATGCAAGGCAGCTTGTTGAAAATAATTGAAGTTTGTAATCTCAACATCATTAGGCAATCGTGATTCAAATGCTTTCTGCAAGTAAGCCAGTCAAGATGCCAGAGGTCTCTTCATCACATAAGAGAAACCATAGCTCCAAAAAATATCATCATATTACCTGCAAGCCTTCTCTTGTGATGCCTTCTGAAGGTACAGCCAGGAAGAGTTGCACTTCAGGAGAACCAAACTTAGCATATAACTCCCCCTCCTGTGTGAGCACCCATTTTTCCCTCTTTATATCCTGCAGTTAGTTAAAGCAGACAGGATAACGGTCGAAGTACAAATTTGGACTAAAATCAGCTGATAGCATTTCCCTAATCAAAACACTTCAGATAAACATAGCCAAAGATAGGACTTCTAAGACTAAGTTATCTCATTCAAACATGATAGCCAAAGATAATATTGAAAATAAACACGCGAATGCTGCATAAGAACTCGAAAATTTTTAAAAATGGCGGAAGAAATTAACTGGCCTCAGCAATAACGAAACCAAAACCGTTGAGGCTTTTGATGACATTGACAATCTCACTGTGGTCAATCCCGACTTTCTCGGCGAATTTTCCAGAATCGGGTATCTCGACGCTGTGTTCTAGATATCCAAGCACCGCTTCTTCCGCCATTTACGCGTAGTTGACAGTATATCAGCTCACCAGCGCCGCCGCGGAACGGAAAAACCTCTCGATAGATCGGAGATGCCCTAGCACGAAATCATTTCACTGTTTCGAAATAAAATAAATATAATTCATAATTAGAAAATATTAAAAAAATCGGAATTTAACATTTATTATTGAAGTGGGTCCCATCACGCCACGTGTACGGAATTCTCTCAAAGAAGAAAAACAAACAGTCCCATGCGGTGGAGGCGTGCGTTCACGTGATGGGCGAGGCTCCATTCTCCGGCGCATTTTCCGACGCCGATGGACAAATCCTTTATAATGCCGCTCGTCAATCGTAAACAATGATCAGTAGAAACGAGGAGGAGGAGTGAGAAGAAGTGATCGATAGCGGTAAATTGCGGCCTCCTCGACATCCGCGCCGCTGTCAGTAAACTCCGGCGCATTTTTATTGTTTGTTTGTTTTCCTGCTCGAATTGATTTCTGTGCTGCGGGCGAGGAAATCGTGTCGGCCGATTCCACAGGACACGTCGCTCCCCGAGGCCACGGATCACTACTGATATTTAGGTCCGGCCTTCTTTTTCCATGGCGATCTTATAGCGACAACCGTTATTGCTGCGACGAATTCGTCAATGAGAAAGCAGCGGACCGGAGCTCTGCGATGATGAAAAAAACACAAAAGAAATGCCGGAAAGCATTCTGATTCCGATTTCTATATCATGAAATGAGGAGGAAGGATCCATCCATCCATCCATCAGCCAACGATCCTTTCGAAAATTCTTCGGTACGCCTTCGCCGGTAAACAGCATTTTTTTCCGTTGTTGAATTATAGTTTTCCGTCTCTCTCTCCGATGCTGTGGTTGTGGAATTTCCGGTAGTTACTTCCGTGAGCACACGTAATTTGGATTCTGTTTTCTACTCGGTGATGCCGTGCAGTTCTAATCACCTTTTTTCTTTTCTGGTCATATTTTGTGTAGCTAGCTATCCGTTAATCCTTCAATGGACGCCAATGAAGAGGAGGAAGTCTTATCCTGTCTCAGAAACATGGAGAATTCCGACGAAGAAGACGAGATCAAAGGAATGGTCGACAACGGTCACAGGCACCACTCTTATCATCATCAGCTGCAGGTCAAGAGAAAGGGATCCTCGTTGCAGTGGCTGGATCTGAGGGTCTTCTACGTGAGGCTGAGTCGATGCGCGATCATCGACGGCGAAACTCGTTCCGCCCCGGAATTCCTCACCCTGAACCACGTCCCGATGGCTCGACACACCCTCCTGGAAGTCAACGGCTCGAGAACCGGCCTACACTCCGACGGGGTGTCGACCCTCTTGAAGAGAGACAGGTTGGACACGAGGTCGGAAGAGGTCACGTTCGTGAGCACAGATTGCATCAGGACGACGGGGAGTGTGAAGTTCGAGGTATTCCACAAGGATGTCGTCGTCCTGTCCGGAACCTTAGATTTGCATCGCGGCTGGAGCATCAACTGCGACGACAGCAACAACGGCGGCATCGCGTTTTCCAAGGAAAGCCGACATCACGGCGGCAGCAGCAGCAGCATCGAACCGCCTCCTCCTCCTGCGGCCATCGAAGTTTACGTGGCGGGTTGTTTCTCGGATTCGCCTATCGTTTTGACGAAAACTTTGCAGCTCTCTCACCGGAGGAAACCGACGAGGAAAGCTCTCACCTTGGAATCCATACCGGAAAATGAGACGACTCGAAGTGACAATTCCGGCCACCTCCTCCTCCTCCCTGCTGTTCAGGTAAACCTCCTTAACAACATACCTCATAATCCAATCAATTCACATGAGAAGTTTTTTTTCTTTTTTTGAAAATAAAAAATAAAAAAAAAATCCAATCTTCTTGATAGGCACAAAATAGTAGTATTATAAATCATATCATCTCCCTGTTTTTTTTTTTAAATCATACCATTCATTCACCCCGTTTATTCATCTATTTTCGTCTCTCCCTATCATAATAACAATACAGGCAAGGCAAGAGCAGAGGCGGGTCGTGATGGAATACACGGAAGGGGAAGACGGAGAGCTGTCGTGGTTCAATGCAGGCGTAAGGGTCGGGGTCGGGATAGGGCTCAGTATATGTCTGGGTTTAGGTATCGGGGTGGGGTTGCTCGTCCGGACTTACCACGGAACCACCAGAAACTTCACGAGACGATTACTCTAGACTCGAAAAGAGAGTGTAAAATTTTAACTTCAAGAGGGCAATAAATAAACAGGAGTGAGTAAATTTATTCCTAATTTCTTTCCTCATTTCAAGATGTATAAAAACAGATGATCAAATAAAGGCACACTACTAATTTTGTAAATAAAAAAAAAAAAAAACCTGTTGGTTGTGAGCCGGTCGGTCCCCGGTATTTTGCTGCAATAACAAATCCATGTCTCTTTATAACACTAAACAAGCAACAGACGAAGGGATTTGCAGAAGAAAAAAAAGAAAACCTCTTAGCCACTGGCAATGATATCATGAATAGCATCACTGACGGCGATATCCTCGGATCTGACGGCCAACTTCATGGCTACCTCCTTCGCCCCGTCGATTCCAAAGGACAATCTCACCAGCACCTTCACGTTCCCCATGTACACTCCCGACAACAGACATGTATGCGACCTCGAATTACTCGCCACGACTTCGGTTCCCTGATAATGCCAAAAAAAAAAAAGAAAACATTACAAAGCGAAACCGAAAAATCATCACACCTCTCATCCGTTCCGTTCTATTGTGTTGATTCTAAGTCCATACGGGGATTTGACATTTTCCGCCCCTTATGTTTCATCGTTTTATAAAAAAATATCCCTCTTTTTTCATATTACAAATTATACCCCTTTTATTATTTTAAAAATGAACAAATTATGCCCAACATCATAAAGGGTATATTTTGGTACAAAATAAAACATAAAGAGTATATAAATTGCAATATCATAAAACTTATTTCCGTTAGTTTTAACTGCGTTGGACACATTTGCTCACGATTCTAAAGAAAAATGTGGCATAAAACGACATTATGAAACATGAGGGGTATTTTTTTGCAAAATGAGAAAAGAAATGCCAAAAACCCTTACCTTTTCCTAAAAGAAATGACCACCCTTGATTAACTTTTTTCCTAACGATATATTGAGAAACACTCGACTAGCTAGCTAAATCATAAAATAAGAGATTTTATGATCCGGATCGAAGTTTTCAGATGATGAAAATTGCGAGACGCCTTTTAAATTTCAGTTGACTAAAAAGGGCTTAAGTCGGAATGCTGACCTCACAAGGCTGCATGCCGAGAAGATTGATGACTACATTCACAGCTTCCGATAAGCTCTCTCTTGGCCCAAGACCGTATTCGTCTATCCGTTCACCGTCCGGACCCAACGCTTCCCAAGCGTTTCTGAAGTTCGAAACGCCCACCTTGAGAATATAATCGGCAGAAACAACTTCGAAATCCTCCAATTGATATTCGTCTTCAACGCCGTCATCTTCTGCCTCACCGGTCGAAGGATCCACCTAATTAAGTACATAAACACCAGAAAAGAATCAGCATTATCTAACTCTCTAGGATGCTAAAAATTTAAAAGGGAAAAAAAAAAAAAAAATTGAACGATGTTCAGACATCTCGTATTCGAATAGTGTTGCAAGATCAAAAGATTGGGTTGTTAGAAGAATGAGTTATTCGAACGGTTTGAACGCAGACACGTATACGAAACGAAATGCAAACGAAGGAAAAAAAACGGAGAATCAACTCATTTGGTATTCAATAGGCAGCCATTATTTACCTCTTTCACAGTGAACTTCAACAAGTTGGAGAATTTCCCCACTGCCGGTACGCTTTCAGGTTTATCAAATGCGACGAAGGCTTGGGCCGGGGTATCGTATGGGAGAGATTTCAAAACTTTGGTTCCTACTTCAGAAAACTCCTCAGCTTCAGAAGCATCCACTATGACAACCACCTAAAATATATTTCTTTTAGTGTTTAGTAGGGGGAGAGACGAAAACCGTATTAAAAAAAGACAAACAAAATTAAAACTAACATTCTCGAGTAGCTGTTCCGGTATTGTATTGGTGCAATTGAACTGGAACACCACATGCTGGTCGAATATGTGCTTGACGACGTTAACTGAATACTCGGTTTCTGCCTCTGTAAGCTCTACGGGGGCCGACGACTGATCCATAACATCAGTAATCAGAAAGGTAAGCGAAGAAATAATCAACCGAGAAAATTCAAGACGATCAAAAAATCGCCAACCTTGAAAAGTTTTCCAAAATTTGCGAATTCGGGAATCGAAGACAAAAGGGTTTCGTATGCATCGACTACCGAAACAGGGGCAGAAGGAGGAGCACCCAAACCACTAGGCTTTTTACCAGGTGCCTTCTTTTCAGCCAGACTCTGTGACTTAACCTCTTTGGATACACTATAAATATCAAAAGGCTCGTCCGAGGGATCCTGCAACTGTTTTAAAATAGAGTAAAATACTAGGACACTATTATGTTAATTCGAAAACACCACTCACATAGTTCTTCAAGCTAGATTCGAAATTCGACAAAGGCACGTCAAGTGATCCGAAGAGAAACTCCTTCACGCTGGTGTCAGTTTTTTCGATACCTGAGCCGTCGTCGACTGTATTCAAGTACAATGTCGCTCGGTCTCGAACCTGTCAAACAAACCAGGCACAAGGGCATAGGATGATAGGATTAGGATATGAACTTCCCACAATTAGAAAATGACCAATCAAGAATAAATTCACCTCATCATCGATATCAAACAGGCATCGCCTCAACAAAACAAAAATCCGTGGCTGCAGCGAAGAAATTGAGGGTGATTCTTTTGATCAGTATCACATAATAAGTCAAACTATATTAGAGAATCAGATATTGAAACCCTTACTTTTAAGGAGTCAACCAAGGTACCAAACTTTGCCAGAGTACTGACAGCACTGGCTCGGACAGTCGCATTCTCCAATATTACTCGGTTGTAAATATAACGTATGTATTTACTAGGATCCGATGTCTTGGGTCCCTCATTTCCAAGGAAGTGAAGAATCTATCAGAATATAAGCAGTCAAAAATTAGCATAAACAAACATAATATTCTTGCTGAACTGAAAATTGCAACAAGAATTAGCAAACCTGAGTGGAAAGATAAGTGAATTCACAGTCCTCAATAAACTCACATAAGTGCAACAATCCGCTTTCTTTCGCATCAGGTATATCTCGAATTAAGATGACAATAGAATCGACAATTGCCTTCTTATACTCGAAGCCACCTTCTTCTCTCAAGACACTGCTGAGGAAATTCATCCTGAAGACAAACAAACACCATTATTGAAAGTCTCAGTGAAATTTCAAATCAAGAATTTTGAAATTTAAATATAAAACTCAAAACCCACTCACAGAGATCTGTACTTCAGGGGGAACTTCAAACACAATGATCTTATCGCATCTACCACAACAATCTTGAACTCATCGGCAATATCAGACATAAAATTTGTGATTTGTTTCAGCAGGCGATCAACACTAGATTCATTGCCTGTTTTCAGGAGCGTGGTAATGGCAAGAGTTGCTATACTTCTATTCGGGTCAGAAATCAGGCTCTCCATGTCGATGTTACAATTCGTCACAGCCATGGGGTGAGTCATAGCGACCTGCATGCAACAGGAATTAGAACACACGACAATGAGTAGTTTCTTGGAAAATAATAGTTAAAGAACACAATTTCATATAGGGACATATACCTTATTCAATGTCCGTACAGCAGCAAACCTAAGGACAGGCTTAGAAGAGCTTAAAAAAAGCTGTAGAACAGTTATAGCAGGGGTCAGCTCTCTTGCAGTAACATTGGTTAAATCTGTGATAGCACGAGCTGCTTCAAAAATGACCATTTCAGCTTTGTGCCGGAGACAACCCTCAAGATAGTCATAAAAGGGCCTTTCGCCATTTTGAGCATTTGCGCCCGACTCTCGTATAACCTTTCAACAAATTTTATCAGTCTTAATTTCCCCATATGCTGTTCAGTAAAAATCGTACAAGACCACTAACAATATTACCTGACTAGTATAACGAATCAGAAGGCATTGAGCCAATGGAGAGCGAACAGATCCCTTCGTTAAGCTGGTAACCAACTTGCTAACAGCCAATCTATCATTCTGTCTTATCTGCATGCTCATGAATATAACAAATAAATTGAAAAAATCAGAATAAATAAGCACCATGATTTCATATCCAACCAAGATTTAGATAAGGTTCACACTAGAATGGATGGATCATCCTTTCCTAATAAATTAACAAGGCTTAAGAGATCAAACACGTGTTTGAAGAAGAAATCACATGATTAACTTAAATGAGAGATACTTAGTCATTGCAGCGCAGTTTTTACAATTAAATGAGGGTTTACAATCACGTTTCAAGGTGGAATTTAGAGTTTTTAAGCATGGATTTTAAAAGAGAGGATTGCTAAGAAACTAATCATAAAAAAATAATTAAGGACTCTATATGTCAGAAAGACAATGAGGAACACAAAGATCTACACTTTTAAGGACCATTTGAGATAACGCTCCATTTCAAAGTACATTCATTCACCTGGTGAAGCAGTGCGAGTGCATGGAACTGTACAAGTGCAGCTCGAGATTGAACAGCCTCTTGAACCTCATTGCTCCACCTCTTCACAATCTCAGGAGTAGTCTATTAAAAATTTATATTAGCATTAAAATTAGAAACAACATTTTTTTTCAAAAACATGTTTTATTGCCTCCTTAAATAGTACCTGCAAGAGATGGATGCCACTCACAAGTGCTGCACTTGCAACCACTGGATTTTTATCCACGATAGCTTGCTTTAAATACCGCTCAATTTGAGTCAGAAGTGTTCCATCAGTAATTCGACAAAGTACGCGAATGGCATTTGCACGATACATATCAGTGCGACTGTTCATGTCCTTCATAAGGGAGCTTGTAACAATTATTACCTTCGAAACAAAGAAAAAGAGTATCAGTAGTATAGCAAATAAAAACAAACAAAAAATGAAGGTTATGCAGATGAGACCAGAAAATGCATTAACATTACCTCATCTGCTGAGGGCGAAAGCTCTTTGATAATAAGATAAACCATCCTCCTCAAACCAACATCTTTGGACTGAAATAACTTAGTAACGGCAAAAAACACCTCTGTGGCTTCAATCTATAAATGAAAATATAAAAAATTAATATAACTCGAAGACATATAAATTGAATAAATATTAACTGCATAATAGAATTCTTCCCACAGAGAGAATAGCTTGTCAAATTGGAATGGGAGATAATTAATCAATCAATAGCAAAAAACCATGTTTCTCCTTCAAAAAAGATGGAAAGGAACAAAATTCTGCATGAGAGAGCGTAGAATTACAACCTTTGTGAATGT
Source organism: Genlisea aurea (assembly GCA_000441915.1). Lineage (NCBI taxonomy): Eukaryota > Viridiplantae > Streptophyta > Magnoliopsida > Lamiales > Lentibulariaceae > Genlisea > Genlisea aurea. The sequence goes on along the minus strand of KE532185.1, from coordinate 1,663 downwards.
TTCCCCTTGATTTATTAGATATAGAAGCTTTGTGATGACCTGAATGAAAAAAGATAAAAAAAAAAAAATTAATTCATTTCCAACTCGATCAAAAATCAATACATCTCAGTATATCATGATGATGAAGGAATGGGTTGATGAAAGCCAAAAATATTCAAGGTTCCAATTCAGAGAGAGATTTTGTAATATGATAGATAAGGTGAAATAATAATGTCAAATTTTAGCATTAGGTTAATGTGGCTACTTGTAATATAAGTAAATGTCATTCATTAAAATGGTGTGTTTGGTAGAGAGGATTTTAGTACAAGCCTGCTTGATAAAAACACTGGGCATTAGGTTGAGTTAAATTCTGTAATGCCTAGTATGTATATCACTATTAAATTATGGTTGGCAAATGGTTTGGGGGCACAAATGCTAAATTGAAAAGTATCAAACATGCCCCAACACCCTGCGAACATAGAATAAAAAATATGAGTACCTGCGAACATCTGCGTGCATCCAACTGAGGATCATTGAAAACTCGTGCCTCTTGCAATACAGCACCCTTCTCGATTCCCAGGAAGGGAGAATACTCCGCTGTAATTTAAAATCATTCTCACGAATTTAGTCATCCAAGATATAGAGTGATCTAACCAAATAAGTCAAACCAAATCCCAGACTGATCGATAAACTCATAGTAAAAGAACTAAACTATACATTTACCGAACCAAACCAATTGAAAGGGAACCATCGTAAATCCAGTTTGATCAACAGTAGGAAACTGTTATGATACCTTTTCAAATTTAATTTGTAACAGAATATATGCAAGAACTGCAGACGAAAAGGTGGATTAAGTGAAGAAAAACTAGAGCACAATCACAACGCTGCAGTACCCGACGGTGGAAAACAAGCCAACCAAATCTCTGACAACAGAAACTCAATTTGGAAAACCAAGTTTCTTAAGGTGCATTACATCAATGAAATTATATCAACTAGCATAGATCAATCGACTTTTCAACTCCTCTCCGAGGAAACCTCAGATCTGAAATGAATCAAAATTACAGAAAACGGAAACTCTAACATTGACGCCGATTTTCATCAAGTACTAATTTGAGCAGTAATCTAACAAAAGAAGAAACTATACAAAGCATATCAACAACATTGCACCTTCTTCATCGCGATCATCGTCTTTCTTGACAAGCGGCTGAGCCATAGAGCTGAGATCCACGAACCGAAGACTGACGAGAAAACAAGACAAGATCTGTCGGCGGCGGCACTGTCGCCGGCGCGAACCTGAACAGCGAGCGATCCGGTGTTGACAAATGAAGAAACCGAGGGCAGATCAGATCTCTCGTCCCAACTGAGGCGGAAAAATTCCGTAAGAATGAAATAAATCCATATTCGGGTCGGGTCTCCGGTAAATATCATACTACACATTTTTAATTTTTATATCCATTCTTTCGTATTTTAGTACATTCTTACATCAATTTTAATTGTTTTCATCATTTTTTTTTTTCAAAAATCTCAATGATTATTAATTCTATTATTGCAATCTAAACTGCAAATTGATAATATATATAAGTTTTATACACTTTCTCTTTTCGATTTTTGCAAAAAATATCTCTCGTTTTTCATAATTGAAATTTATAACCCTTATGTTTCATTTTGTGGCAAAATATATTCA
>KE532176.1:0-10807 GCA_000441915.1 Genlisea aurea | reverse complement strand
TAGATTGTTTTCTCTTTGGCTACCCTTCTCATTATACATTTATGCATTAAAATGGAAATTTTGCATGGTTTTTATTTATTTTATTTTATTTTTTCAAAATAAATTAAACAAGTAACCTAATTTATGTCGGAGCCGATTTTTCAGAACATCGGCCGCCGCCGCGGTGTTCGATTTCTGATTGCTTGGCTTCGACGGCTGTTTTCCCCGGTAGGGTTTTCCGATCGAATCGTATTCTGGATCGATTAGAACTTGAGAGGATTTTTCTTGAGAGTTGGATGGATTGAAAAGCGAAGCAGCAAGGGGGAGAACCAATGCTGTTTCATGCTTCCTCAATCAGGCGTTATATCCCCGCGATTGCCGGAAAATTTTCCGATTTAGCAATCCGAAGTTCCCCCTTCTTCAGCGGGAATTCCTCGTCGGCGGCTGAAATTTTCATCGCCCAATTGCTGAAAGATCCGAACAACGTCGAAAAAACCCTGGATTCAGTGAAAGCCAAACTGGACGCTCGATGCATCACCCAAGTTTTAGCGACCTGCGCTCGAAGCAAATCCCAGTTATGCCTCCGCTTCTTCATCTGGGCCGGCCTTCATCCCACTCACAGGCACACCCCATTTATGTACCACAAAGCTTGTGAGTTACTCGACGTTGAGAAAAACCCACGCCTCATTATCGATCTCATGGATGGCTATTCATCTGAAGGCTTCCTGGTTAGTATCAAGATGTTCAAATCGATATTAAACCTGTGTAAAGCTGCTAAAGATGCTGATTTAAGCTTACTGGTATTGAGAAAAATGAAGGAATTCAATTGCAGGCCTGATACAGTTTGCTACAATGTCGTGATCAGATTACTTGTTGACAAGGGGAGTTTAGATGAAGCAATGGCGATGATGAAAGAAATGGGTTTAATCGATCTTTATCCGGATAACATTACCTATGTTTCGATTCTCAAAGGGCTTTGTGATTCCAGAAGGTTAACGGATGCATTCAGTCTGGTTGACCTCATGAAAGTTCACGGCTGTGTTCCGAATTCAGTCCTTTACTCGACGCTGCTTGACGGAGTCTGTAACTGTGAAAACCCCGAAACTGCTTTCGACTTCTTGAAGCTAATGGAGGGATACATCGACGAAGGGATCGAGTACAAGCCGAATGTTGTGGCCTACACTTCGATAGTGAAGAGGTTGTCCGAAAAGGGAAAGTCGATCGAGGCGATCCAGATCATCGATCGCATGGACGAGGAACAAATCAAACCGAATCGCGTCACATTCGCGGCCCTCCTCGACGGACTCTGCAGAGACGGGCACGTGGAAGAGGCCCACGAAGCGGTTAACAGGTTCAACGGAAAATTCGGTTTCGATCCCGACAAGCTGTACAGTCTTTTGGCGATGGCGTTGTTCCGAACGGGGAAGCTTCGTGAATCCGAGGAGCTGTTGATGAAGATGGTGAGGCGGGGGATGAGGCCGAATGGGTTGGCCGCAGGAACTGTCGTAAGGGCCGCGGTTAGCGACGGCCGGCCGATGGATGGGTACGTCTTGTTGGATGCACTCGAACGATCGGGGAACCTTTGGGGTGCCGATTCGGAGACGTGTTCGGTTCTATTGGCTGCACTTTGTTCGGAAAGCCGATTCGAGGAAGCCCGGAAGGTGTTCGATATCATGAAGGAAGCCTCGATTCGATTCGATTGTTCGAGGGCTGAAAGTGTTTTTGAGCATCTCCATGCCTGTGGAGAGTATGATCTGGTTTCCAGCATTTCAGGTATCACCAGATGAGTTATTTCCTGTTTTTTTTGGTAATAATATTCATTTATATTTACATTAATATAAATAAATGTCAAATATACCATCAGCATTAATTTATTTCTTTCATTTATAAAAAAAATTGAGTATAAAAATGCTTGTGTAATGTAATATTTATTATCTGGGGATGATAATGAAAATAATGAGTAGGACCAAATGATAAATAATGTAGGTGAAAGATAGGAGGGGGATTGTCATCAAAAAATTAGGTAGTCATTCCAAATCAAGGGAAAGCAGCTTCTCTTCTTCCCCTTCCCTCTACTCTCACTTAAAAAATGATTACAGAACAAAACCCTCCAACTCAGAAAGGCTAACTAACCCACCAAAAAAAAAGAAAAACCTCCCACATTTTTTGGTGGGAAAAAAGGAAGAAGGGGATTTTATCTTCATTATTATGCATTTGTGAGAGAAATGACTTTGGGCTGCTTTGTTTTCTTGTTCTTCTCTCTCTGGCTATGGGGGCCACTAACTATGATGGACTCCATTGTCCACTGTACTATTAATTTTTTATTTTTTTATTTATTTGGGTATGCAATTGATTAATTAATGCTTCTTTCTTCATTTTAAAAAGTGGGGAGAGCTTTTTTGTTTTTGCAGATTGGATCTCGGTCTCCTCGGAGCTTCATTGCGCTCTGGAATGTTATTGATTTCTGTACGATGAATCTGGAAATGGGTTAGGGTTCTTGTTTTTGATTCGCTGATTTTTAAGGTATTTTCGTTCGTGCATGATTTTAATTTTAATTTTTTGGGTTCTGGATCTGGGAATCTGCTTCCGAATTCGTGTCCAGCTAATTTGTGTTTTTAATGCCCTGGGAGCTAATTCGATGGTGGATCTTGAAACCCCAGTTCTTAATTTGTGTTTTGAATGGATGTGTTTTTGATGATTTTCAGGTGGGGAAAAAGAAATGAGGAGGGCATAGAAGGAGGATGGAGTGTGATCAATCAGTGAAGACGGAAGAGCAAATCGATTTAGATTTGGAATCGCTGAGTTTCTCGAAGCGATTGTTGAGAAACATGAGCAGGAAACTGAAAAGGAAAGACGGCGCCGCCGCCATCAACAAAATCGAGGATGAAACGTCTCGAAATCCTTCCCGGTGCCTCCCCATCTACACCAGAGGCGGTGGCTGCAGCAAAGTCGGCGCCGAAACGGCGGAAGACAACGCCGGCGGCGATCCGTCCTACAGTCGCAGATCGATCGCCGCCGTGCCGGAGGATTACATCAATGTCTGCGGAAACGACGATTCCGTTTCCGCCATCGATTGCTTCCCTCACGGAAAGCTTTTCCGGCGACACCACAACAGGCGAGCTTTGACTTACAGCATCGTTCCGGATTCGAATTCGATTAACTGCCGCCTCCCCGACGACGTTCTGGAGATGTGTCTGGTGAGGCTCCCCCTGGCCAGCGTCATGAACGCCCGCTTGGTCTGCCGGAAATGGCGGAGCCTCTGCAGTTCGCCGCGTTTTTCCCAGATCCGCAGGGAAGGATCCTTCCAAACTCCGTGGCTGTTTCTCTTGGGCATCGTCACGGACGGCTACTGCTCTGGCGAAATCCACGTTTTCGACGTGGCGCTGGACAGGTGGCACCGCATCGAATCTCCGGTGCTCAAAGGCCGGTTTCTGTTCTCCGTTTCCGGGATCCACGACGACGTCTACATCGTCGGAGGTTGCTCCAGCCTGTCGAACACCGGCAGGGTCGACCGGAGCTCCTTCAAGACCCACAAGAGCGTTGTCGTTTTCAGCCCCTCCACCAAGTCGTGGCGGAAGGCCGCCTCCATGAAGTACGCTCGTTCCTCCCCGGTCGTGGCGGCCGCCCAAGTGAGCCACGACTTTTTCGCCATCAGAAACCAACAGAACCACCACCACCACCACCGGAGTTTCTACCGGCCTGCTAAACTCGCCGCCGGAGCCTCATCCGATGTCTACGAAGATCCCCACCGGCTCTCCGTCCGGCGGCAGCAGCGATACTCCCTGGACGAGAACGAATTCGCCCTCTTCCCCCCGATCCGGCCCTGGAAGCAGCACGAGAGCCTCGAATCCTCCCGTCGCTTCGTGGTGATCGTCGTGGGAGGATTGGGCCCGTGGGACGAGCCGCTCGACAGCGGCGAGATCTACGACCCAGTCTCGAACAAATGGACGGAGATCCCTCGACTCCCCCTTGATTTCGGGAGGGCGTGTTCCGGCGCGGTGTGCCACGGCGTCTTGTACGTGTACTCTGAATCGGACAAGCTGATGGGGTACGACATCGAGAGGGGGACCTGGACGAGGATCCAGACGACTCCGACGGGACCCCCGCCGCAGAGGGTTCAGGAATACTATCCTCGGCTGGTGGCGTGCAACAACGAGAGGCTGTTCATGGTGTCGGTGCTGTGGTGCGAAGGGGAAGGGGAGATCGGTCGGAGGAACAAGGCGGTGAGGAAGGTGTGGGAACTGGACCCGACGCGGGTGGGCTGGACGGAGACGTGCACGCACCCTGACGCGCCGATGGACTGGAATGCGGGGTTCGTGGCGGATAGGGAGGTTATTTTCGGGGTGGAGATCTTCAAGATATTCGGGAGGGTGTTGGATTTCGTTACGGTTTTGGACGTGGGAGGAGGAGGAGGAGGAGGAGGAGGAAGGTGGAAGCACGTATGGAGGAAGCAGCATGAATTCGATGCGTCTTCGTGTATCACCAAGTCATTGGTTGTGTTGCATCTCTAGAGATAGGAATGCCGAATGCCGAATGCCGTTGTTTTATTTATTAGTTCGTCATTTGCTCTCTTCGTTACACATTTCAAGCACATTATTTAACTAAGGCTACCCGCTAGCTCATTTATATACTCTTCATAGTGACGGTCTGAGGGAGGGGATCCTTCCTTCATTTCGACGACGACGACGACGACGACAGTCTTTTAGGGCGGAGAAGACGACGGCTATGGTCTCGATTTTAACGACTTTCGGTTTTGAAACCTACTCATCGGATTTTTCTCTTGGAGGAATGGAGGATTCGGACGATGGAATTGAATCGAACGATGGAGATGCGTTGAGTTTCATGGATTCCGTGGATCGTTATCTGACACTCGCTGCTAATTTATCTTCTGCTCTACGTCAGGTACGAGGAAAAATGAACCAACGACGATCTTGCTACGTTCAAATAATAAACCAACGCCAATTAGGTCGTCTTGTGTTTTTTCTCATTGGTGCAGGGATGGCTTGAATTAGCCAGTGCTCGTCACTCTATGGGCACGTCTCGTGTGAACCCCATTTTGTTTGACCATAAACCTCACCGTGCTTCTACAACTCTGCAACTAGCCCATGGTATGTATGGTAATGACTCCAATCTATTTGTTTACAAAATGTATCTTTAAGAAAAGCTTACTGTGGATTCAGATAAAGTCACACTATCCAAATGGGCAGCATCATCTGAAGAGGATGAATTGCTGCAAACTCCTCAAACTCAGGGTAGGTACATCTCTATGCTTACTTTTCAATTGCAATTGCAAATCTCTGTATTGATATTGATACCCCCTTAATTCTTTTGTTGATTTGAGGAATGATATCTTACTAAGATTCATGTATCGAACGGCACTCATTTGCCACTTTTTTCAGAACAAGTTCAGGACACCATACCAGAAGATGGCGTCTCTCCAGTGAGCCTTCTTGTAAGTTGGCTTCTTCAGAAGAACCAAACTCAAATGCATTTTTATTTTTGTTTTTTTAAAACCGTGTGCAGGAGCAGAAGGAAAGATCCAAGTCCCTTTCCATGTTCGGAATGTTGGTGTCTCCGAAGCTTCGTGCCACGCAACTCTCTTTCGAAAATGGTGTGAAACAACTCTCCACTTGCTTTTTTAAACTGCAAATTTTCTCATATTAATGTGTTGTGCGATCGCTTCGTACTCGTAGCACTTGAGACGCTGGTGGAGATGGCAAATGTTCAAGCATCGATGCTTCGTGCTCACCATCGATGCGAGTCAAAGAAGAAGACATGAAGAAGATCGTCACCGGGTGAGCAAGTATCTATTTTTATTTCTCCCACTTTATGTATTACTGTATAATCGGAGGGGTGAATTCGCAATATTATTATAATTTCGGACTAAATTGCTAAAGAAAATTGTATATTTGAGGAAGAACATAAGTCAGTATTTATCGGAGCCAGCCCGTTTTCTCTGTGGGTAAAATCAACGTTTCCCGATCAGCGATTCGATCCCAGAAATTTCCCGCGAAAGGAATTTTTTGTTGCCTTTGCTTCAGCTTTGCGTTCGATTTCACTATGCTAAGTCGTCTTTCCGGCGGAAATTGATGTGATGCATCAGTAGTCGGAACGAGCATCCATTTTGATCCGTGAGAGAGAGACACTGGGGAATGGCGGGGGCCGGTACGGAACAATTCGAATCCTATTTCCAGAGGGCTGATTTGGATCGTGATGGCCGGATCAGTGGTTCTGAGGCCGTTGCTTTTTTCCGAGGTTCCAATTTGCCGCAAGACGTCCTCGCCAAGGTTAGATTTCTTTTACTACGTCGACCGAATTTCGCACGGAAACTCTTGTTCCCAATGTTGTTCAGCAAGATATCTAGGGTTTTTTGAGTTAGATACCCAAGATGTGTTGGCGTAATGTTTTGAACAGGCATTTAGTTTCACATGGCAATTCCTTGATTTCATGGCTATAATTCTGTTGATTTTGTTGTAGATATGGACGTTTGCTGATCAGAACAGGGTTGGTTTTCTCAGCCGCACTGAGTTCTATAATGCTCTTAAGCTTGTTACAGTGGCACAGAGTAAGAGGGAATTAACTCCTGATATAGTGAAGGCTGCTTTATACAGCCCCGCTTCGGCTAAGATTCCGGCTCCACAAATAAATCTCGGTGAAGTCACTGCCCGGCAGCAGCCCAACTTAGCCGTTTCTGCTCCTCCTTCGCAAGCGAATGCTGCTGTTTCTTCCCAAGGTTTCGGCTTCAGGGGCCAGTTCCCTGCAACTGTTAACCAACAATTCCCTTCCGCTTCATTGAACACAGGAATGAACCAGCAGTTGCAACAAATCCCACCGCCTTCAATTCGAGCTACTAACCAGTTTTACGGCCAAGCTCCGTCTCACGGTGCAAATTTGAATCCGCAGTTTGGACAACCGCAGCCTCCAAGACCAGTCATGAATCAACCATTTGGGCAGTTTCCGGCTTCGAGTTCAGGACTTAACCCGCATCCCGTGCAGGTCAGCCATGTGCCTTCGGCATCAACTGGTATCTATCAGCAACTTGGTTATGGGCAACCTCCTAGAGCCGGGGCTAGCCAGCAGTACGGCCAATCACCTGTGAACGTGGTGGCGAGCCAGCAGTTCTCATCCCTGGTTAGGCCTTCCACTCCCTCATGGACTGCTTCTGCTTCGGAAACAGCTCAAAGTGGCGGAGATCTTGTGAATACTGCAGTGGGTCCAGGTGCTGCCGTCTCGAACGTTGCTCGAAAATCTGATGCAGCTTCTGCTGTGGTGATGAACACTGGGCCGAGGCCATCCACATCACTGGTCTCTTCAAATTCTCTGAATCAGCTTTCATCCCTGAACTCTGCAGCCACTGATGGTGGTGCTAATGGTCTGTCTGGATCTCTGCATAAGTCAACATCTGATCCAAATGTTTCTTCTACGAGCGAACTTCAAACGTCACAGTTTTTTTCCGGTCAAGAGGCCCTTTCCCGTAGTTTACCTACTCAATCAACTGTTGTTCAGCAAAAAGTCGATCCATTCGAAGCATTGCAGAGCAATCTTCTGAAGCCATCTTCCGGTTTTCATGCTTCCCAGAGTCGATCTTTGCCAAAATCTAATCAGCAGGTTCACACTATAGTTGCTTCCTCTCCCGTCCCTCCGAGCAGTGCGACTGGTATTGAGAAAGCCGAGCAATCTCAAGAGTCATGGCAAAAAATGACGCGTTCCAGCATTCAGAAGTATGCGAAAGTTTTTATGGAAGTGGACACCGGTAGAATTGGAAAGATCAGCGGTGAGCAGGCACGAAAGTTATTCTTGAGTTGGAGGCTACCTAGAGGTACAAAATATTGCTGCCTTCCATTATACTATTATGCTATTCAAACTGATTTTTTTTTTCTGTGTTCCGTGAGTTTGCCTAGAATTTTTCTGAACTGTAGGGCTATTGCTTTTTTTATACCGTTCTCTTGATTTTTATACTCGTCAACATCGTTATTTAGGCTTTCTTGAGCTGTAGGAAGTTCATTCTTTTTTGTGGTAGCTCTGTTTCTAGTCATTTTTTTCTGTTGTCATCGTTCTTATATGCAATGTCAACTTTTTGTAGTTGTAAGTGGTCATGATATGCATTACCATATTCATTTTCCTCGCCGTTTTTACATTCTTCGGTTTCAAATCGCACTGGAGCTAATTGTTTTATAATTGAATCTCCAGAGGTGTTAAAACAGATATGGGATTTATCAGATCAAGATAGTGATAGCATGCTCACTTTGAGAGAATTTTGCATCGCTCTCTATTTAATGGAGCGTTACAGAGAGGGACGAGTGCTGCCAACTGCACTTCCCCAGAGTGTGATGCTCGATGAAACGTTGTCATCTTTGGCCGGTCCTCCCGTCTCTTACGGTTGGGGCCAGGCTTCTGGTGAATGTCTAACTTTGCTGCTGAACTACAAAAGTTTCCCTTCATTTTTCGGAGTCTTACCATCGTCTTGTTGCATTTAGGCTTCAGAGCGCCCCAAGCATCGCCCGGTCCTCAGACCTTTCCATCGCCTGGTTTAATCCCTCCGGCGCAACAATCAATTCATAACAATGCAAGAGGCGTTGTAATGGATAACTCCCAGACAGTCAGCAATGGAGAAGAAAATCCTGTGGCCGGTAAGCCCCATGATGGCGACGAGATCAAAGAGAAGGTTAACTATTTTTGCATTCCAATCTCATCGTCTTAAGTTGAAAGTTGAAGAACCTCCTTATGATGTTGCTGCTCTTATTGTAGGCTGAAAATGACGAAAACGTGCTACTGGATTCCAGAGAGAAGCTCGAATTCTACCGAACAAAAATGCAAGACCTTGTGAGTTTTCCCTTCTCTTGTTTGATTGTTTGTTTATTTTCACAAATCCCATTTATACAAATTGCATCTTTTCTAAATTGTAATTTTTCAGGTGCTGTACAAAAGCAGATGTGATAATCGGCTGAATGAAATAACAGAAAGAGCTCGAGCTGACAAAGCCGAGGTATGTATGGTAAAAAATGAAAGCTGCCTCCGTACTGAAGTTTCTGTTCTTTCACTCCCTTGTGTGCAAAATGAGATCGTAAAAGTATATCACCAGGCTGAGGGACTGGAAAAGAAATACCAGGAGAAATACAAGCAGGTTGCAGAAGTTCATTCCAAGTTAACTCTCGAGGAGGCTTCGTTCCGCGAAGTTCAAGTAAAACTCTGCAGAGCATAAAAGAATCGCGATTTTATCGTTCCACATTCCGGTTTCTGAATCGAGGTGCTTCTTATTATTGTGTCTAGGAAAGGAGGGCAGAATTGCAACAGGCAATTATTAAAATCGAACAAGGCGGAAGTGCTGATGGTATTCTTCAGGTGAGATTATGGTATTCTGTTTTGGTGCTGTATAGAATCTTTTTCTTGACTTGTTGAGATTATGTTGTAACTAGGTCCGTGCTGATCGGATACAATCTGATCTCGAGGTACTCCTCAAGGCATTAGCTGATCAATTTAAGAAGCACGATCTGCAGATGAAATCGACTACATTGATTGAGCTTCCCACAGGTTTGAAATATCCCTCCATTTTGGAGGTTTTTAAAATAGCGGCACATTACTGTTGATTTCATCAGGTTGGACACCCGGGGTCCCGGAGGCTGCATTGCTTTGGGATGAAGAATGGGATAAGTTCGAAGACGAAGGTTCAGTTTTCTCGCCGTGTGTTTCCGAAAGGGGATTTTCTTATATGCTTCATTCTGATTTATTATTATTTCATAGGGTTCGGGTTCGATGTTGGTGTTCCTGAGAATGGCAAGCCATCTTCCCCTGACTCTGTTCTGCATGATGATTCGACGACATCCGAGAAACCCCCCTTCGCTTCACTAGAAGCTGCTTTCGATACAGAATCGGCATACAGTGGTGGCGCACACGGAAGTCCATCCGAAGAGAACCATTCAGAGGGAGATGCTGACACTCACAGGTTTCTTTCTTGCCCGTCATGCATTTTGAACTTACCACCAATCATCTATCTCCCCCTATCCGAATTCCAGGAGCCTCGATGAATCCTCCACCACTTGGGGCAACTTCGACAACAATGATGATATAGATTCGGTGGTTTGGGGCTTCAATTCGAAGGTAAGCAAAAAAGAAAATGGTTGCTCAGTTGTCTTCTACTGATGAGCAACCATTTTATGATTTTCAGGACACAGATGATGATCATGGGAAGCTGGAGGAAGAAAAGAACTTCTTCGGGTCCAACGCTTTTGCCGGAAGCCCGGAAAGAGACGACGACGACGACGACGACAACAATCCATCTCCGAAAAAAACCACCTTCATGTTCGAGGACTCCTCCCCATCGCGGCTCAGCCTCGATTCAAGGGATCCTTTCTACAACAGTTTCTCGAGGTATGATTCATCATCCGCCCCTCGTGAGGAGGGCAGCAGTTCCTCCCCTCGTGAGGGGAAGCTCGCCAGGTTCGACTCAGTCGGAAGCAGCAGCAAGTACTCCTTCGATGACTCCGATCCGTTCGGCTCCACGGGTCCGTTTAAAGTCTCCTCCGATGAGGTGAATACAACAAAAAGGGGGTTCTGATAGAACCATTTCTTATGTTTGCAGCTGTGATGAGGTTTGTGATTATTATTATTATTCATTTCTTATGTTCATCATCCCCTTCTGGGGGTTTTGTGTGATTTTTAGACTCAATTTTTAGACTCAATTATATCTGGGATATTTTTCTATCATTTGTAAATGTAAACGACGTATCATAATAAAGAGGCAAATAAATAATTAAAGATCATTTATGTTAAATATTGTTATTTTTATTTGATATATTTGAAATGTTAAATACAATTATAATAATATATC
>KE532165.1:0-11113 GCA_000441915.1 Genlisea aurea | reverse complement strand
CGAATAACCGAAATTGCAAAAAATTATTAACCGATTTTATAATTCGGTTTCGGTTCGGTTATTCGGTTACTAACCGAAATATGCTCACCCCTAATAATAAGTCAATAACTATAATTAATATAATTGTTAGATTATATATATTTATTTATAATTCCCCCAGTCGAAGACAGTAATAGGGAACCCTAGTTTCTCAATACATTAATTATTATTAATGAGATTGATTAAAAATTCTCTCCCCATTGATAATTATTTATTTCTTCACGTCAACTAAAATAAAAAACGGGTTTATTGTATTTTATAATTATCTTCTTTTTTATTTTTTCAAAAAATATCCATCTTATTTTATAATTGTAATTTATACCCCTTATGTTTCATTTTGTATCAGAATATATCCAATTCCGTTTGATGACGTCATTATCTGTTTGATGATGTCATCAATTTCAGTATATTTTACCAAAAAATGAAACATATGGGGTATAAATTGTAACAAAAAATATTAATTTTTCTGTTATTTAACGGCGTTGGGTATAAATTGCTAATTTTTGAAAGAAAATGGGTATAAAATGTCATTATGAAATAAAGGGGCATTTTTTACAAAATTTAAAAACATAAGGGGTATAAATTGCAATAAGCCCAATAAAAAATAATCATATTTTTCTTTAAATAATGACCATATTGTCCTTATTAATACGACAAATTGGATGGGCTTAGTGTGTCCATTGGGCCATAATTTTATCCGGCCCAATTTATAAACAATCAAATTTTCACCTCTGACACAACGATTCCGGGAGTTCCATCGAGAGATCCCTCGGCAGGTGGCTCGTTTAGGAAAGTGATTTTTGGTACTAAGAGTTTGAAGAATTCGGAAGCGAATGATGTTTTTTTCTGATGGATAGATAGATTCGCTGTGGCGGTGTATTGATCGATCCGGGGAGGGAAGGGAGTGGTGAAGATGTCTCTAACGAGTGTGCAGATGTCTGAGGAAGTATGGTTGACGTGTTTGACGCATGCATTGTCTACTGAGACTGAGGAGGTCATGGGCCTCCTTCTTGGTGATATTAAGGTTTCTAGGTTTTTTGTTTGCCTTTTCCGATTTACTGTAGTTTTTTTTTTTTTTTTTTGAAATTAATTTGATGTGTTAAGATGATTCTTGATGTGTTAATTTGAAGTTATCGCTTCTTTCCTTCATTTGGTTCTGCTGTTGGATTGCAGAAATATTAACGTCTTATAAGTCTTGTGTTCTTGAAATATCACATCTTATTATCCATCTCTCCTTTCTTTCGTTGTTGAGATTTTCATTAACTGTCATTTTTTTTATGGTATTTTTGAATTGGTAGCATTTATGGAGATGATTCATGTTCTTGTTTTATTTGTATGCATGAATCATTGAGTCTCGAGTATTTTGGGTATTGCTTCGGATAATTAGCATATGCCTCGAATATGTTCATTTAGGTGCATTTGTTTTCATCTTTCAGCATTCGAAAAATGGTAATGTAACGGCATTGATTTGGGGAGCTCTCCCGCAGCCTCGGGCTGATCGACAGAAAGATAGAGTCGAGACTAATCCGGAGCAGTTGACAGCTGCCTCTCTTCATGCTGAGATATCCTTTTTCTTTTTTTTTTTTCATCGAAACTATTGTCTGTTTTATTATATGATCATCTCCATGAACAGGCATGATCGTCGGCTTTTTCAAATTTCGACTGCGTTGTATTTCTAATTCCGAAATTTGTTTGGTTAACTGCGGTAGCACAAAATGACGATTGCAACAGGGAATATTACTAGAGTGATTGGCTGGTACCACTCACACCCTCACATCACCGTTCTCCCTTCTCATGTCGGTAAGTTGTTTTATTGTAAATCGGAAGATATGGGATTCGCAGAATAAAGTCCTACCGCCTCGGAAAAAAACACTTTTGTAATGTGTATATATTGTTTCTTGATCAATTTTCTTGCTTAACCACTGACTTTGTTTTTGTTGCATACAGATGTGAGAACTCAAGCAATGTATCAGCTGATGGATTCCGGATTTATCGGATTGATATTTTCGTGTTTCAGTGAAGATGCTCAAAAGGTCAGAGCTGAGATAGTTTTTTTTTTTCCCGAGAGATAATCGACCTTCATCGTGTTCACTCACTTCGAAGTCTATCTAAAGCATTTTAGGTTGGGAGGATCCAAGTTACCGCATTTCAATCTTCGGATAGGAAGCAGCAGCAGCTGAATCATCACACGTCGAAACCCGTTCTTCTCTCCCCCGTTAGAAAAACCGTACATGGTGAGTCATCTTCAGTAAGTGCTTCCGAGATGAGCATGGCTGCTTCTGGGACAGAAGATCACATGGATCAGGACACTGCAAATTCAAGTACCAAGGTTTTTACGAGTTACCGTTCCGAGTTCAGAATGGTAATAAACGTTAATTCGACGAAATGGGGCGAAATTTTTTTTTCTCTTTCGAAAATAGGTCGCTGGAAAATTGCCTCTTTTGGAAGGCCTTGCGTCGAATGATGAGTTCATATCCGGAAATAGTTTCAATGCTAATGATATTCAAGATTTGGATCCAATGGATGTCTCTGATGGTATGCAAGAAGCAATGCATCTATCCAGTTTAGAGATGAGGTAAGCCTTATTTAAAACCACTTTATTCTCTTTTTTCACCTCGCGATTATCGTTTTTCGGTCGAGAAATCGGTTTTCAATTGTTTTTTCGTATGAATCCATGAAGACGGCTGGTCGATATTCAGGCTTATAATGTGCGAAATCGATGTATTTCACCTTGTTTTTTTTTTGTTTTTCGTATGAGAACCCTTTGTTCTTGTTGTGTTTCGTTGCAGCGGAGCTGAGTTCGTGGGAAAGGAAGTCGCTCTCCACGTGGTCCCCGCATCGTCCATTCTCGTTCTCGACTCCCCCCTCTCGTCGTTCAAACACCTCCAGCAGGTGCTCTACGACGAAGAGAAGACCGCCTACAACCAAGCCATCGCGCAGAACACGAGGTTTGGGCAAAAAACTTCACTTACTACTTACTTACTCGAAAACGACTTACCGTCGCCCGAGTCTCGGCCTCGTCTTTAATTCGACAGGAACGGGGCCGTTCATCCGCTCGCTTACGTTCATCACACGTCGACCTACAAGGCTTCCCTGTGCAAAATGATGGAATATTGGTATGAACAAAAAAACAGATCGTTTATAAGAAGACTCTTTTGTTTTTGTTTTTTCTTTTATATGAATCGATGTTGCTTTTTTTCGGGTGCAGCTTGAGCCCCGCCATGATCAGTCTTCAAGATCGTTTGAGGGAAAATGAAATCCAGGTAGGTAGGTAGGTAGAGGTGAACGGAAAATTTTGAACTCTCAACTCTCAGAATCCGTTTTTTATGGTTGCTTGCAGTTGAAGTTGCTTGGGGAAGAAGGTACCGTTTTGGAGTCGGAGATCGGCGGAAGAGCGAACTCGCCGCCGTCGCCGTCTCGGTTTTGCCGGACCGGACGAGGGATTTAGGGTTTTGTCGATTCCGTCCGTCTTTCCTTTGTAACCGATGTTGCATGTAACTTGTAATTCGAACAATCAGAATCTTTTGAAATGGGAAGAAATTAAAAAAGGCTGTCTAGTTGAAATATATATATATATACATCGATTCTATATAAAATTATAATTCAGGATTAAGGGGTGGATTATTTATTAAATGGGTTTATTGCAAAAAATATCTTCTTTCTTTTCGATTTTTACAAAAAATACTCGCTTATTTCATAATTACAATTTATACCTTTTTTGTTTCAAAAATTAACAATTTATACCCAACGCCGTTAACTAACGGAAAAATTAACGTTTTTCGTTGTAATTTATACCTCTTATGTTTCATTTTTTGGCAAAATATATCCAAATTGATGACGTCATCAAACGGAATTGGGTATATTTTGCCACAAAATGAAAAATAAGAGGTATAAATTACAATTATGAAAAAAAATGAATATTTTTTGTAAAAATCGTAAAGAAAATGGATATAAATTTCAATAAATTTATTATTAAATTGATTAATACTACTGGCCAAAATATATTTGAGGCCCACATAGTGAGCCCAAATTGTTTCATATTCAATTTAACCTACAAAATTACAGCGCCTTTCCCTTATCGGAACTAGGGTTTCGCATCTTCGCTGAAATGGTGAGCTCTTGAATTGAATCCTTTATCAGGCTTAACCGTGCGATATTCTGCGTGATCCGGAAGATATTTCGGCGTATTGTTTGTAGGGAAAGGGAACCGGGAGCTTCGGGAAGAGGAGAAACAAGACGCACACTCTGTGTGTCCGTTGCGGCCGCCGAAGCTTTCACCTGCAGAAGAGCCGCTGCTCTGCCTGCGCTTATCCAGCCGCCCGCAAGAGAACATGTATGCCCCGATCCTTTCTGCTTTTTATATATTTTGTGTTCGAAATTCTTATCGAATTGATCTTTTCTGAACTCGATCCTTCGTATCCTTTTACCAATCTGAATCCCTTGATATCTTGAATTTTCATTCTTATGTCGACTCCATAAATTTCATAAGCACAACACTCACTGTATGGATTTGAAAGTTAGATAACATATTGTTTTGAAATCTGTGACTGATTGTACCATCTAGAAGCCTTGATCCGTCGTGATAAACATATTTGATCTGTGTTCTGATTTTCTTATCAGGTTATACAAATTCTCCCATGACAGTTCTCCAAGCTTTAGAATGCTTTACTAAACATCCTCATTTTGTTTCAATATAGATAACTGGAGTGTGAAGGCTATCCGCAGAAAGACGACCGGAACCGGAAGAATGAGGTACCTCCGGCATGTTCCACGGAGATTCAAGACCAATTTTAGAGAAGGTTCGAACTTTTTTTTTCTTTCCCTTGTTTTTTTTTTTTTTTTCTCAGAATGTTATTCTCATAATGATTGTTATGGTTTTTAGGAACTGAAGCTGCACCAAGGAAGAAATCTGCTGCTACTTCTGCTTGAAGATTGAAGAAGGTCTGGTTTTACTTTTTTTTTTTTTATTGCGTTCTTCATTTTTTGAAAGTTCTTCAGTGGGGGAGAATTCTGCTGTTTTATGCATCATTTTGCTGGTGTTAAGTGCTAATGTGGTAAGAATCTAAACCGATTTACGAATCGAATCCGATATTATACAATAATCAATCCCATTGCCGATTTGTTGCAGCCTCTCTAAGCTTCCGTTTCCATGGCCGCCATCGTCGTCGTCGTCGTCGGCTTGTTGAAGAAGCATCTCAACGCGGTTTCGTAAGCCGTGAAAACGGCGCCGTTGGCGAGGAAAGCTCTGGCCAAGGCCGCGCCCAATCCCCGCCACAAAATGCAGTACCCTTCTTCTTCCACGCTTCGCCTCAGGCAGTCGGCGATGCCGGAGTACCGGTCGTGGGCCTGGATCCTCGTCTTGAGCACGTCCAGAGGGTAGCTGCAGATCCAGCTGGCGACCCCGGCGAGCCCTCCGGCGAGGAGCATCGTCCGGAAGTTTTCCTGCCCGTTTCTCCGGCAGCCCGGGTGGAGCTTTTCCCGGATGTATTCGTAGCTCCAGAAGTAGATGCCGTGGGCAGGAGTGTCGCGGAGGGAGGTGACGGCGAGGCCGCGGTAGATGCCGCGGATTCCTTCCGTCCGGAGGATGTTCTCGGCGACGGCGAACGGGCCGGCAGAGGAGGAGGATCTCGTCTGTAATTGGAGTCGGATTTTGATGAGCTCGACGGGGCTGAGGACGAGGCTTTGAATGGCTCCGGTGCCGATTCCGGCCAAAGCGACTCCTCCGTACGATGGCGGATCCTCCGGCGAGTGGGAATTCGCGACGGCGCGTGAGAGAATTGCGTACGTTTGAAACGCAATCGCGTTCTGAGAGAGAGGAAGATGAAAATTATTTACATCCGGAAAAAAAAAATTAAAAAAAAAATTGAAAATGAAGAAATTATGAGAAAGAAACCTGGAAAGTGACGGAGGCCAGCGGCGCCGCCATGCCCCGGTAGAAAGCTGCCGGACCTTCGGCGGCGACGAGGTGGCGGACGATTTTGAAAGCGGAGCCTCCGGCGGAGCTCTGCTGCCGTATTCTGAGTGTATCGAGCGGATATCCGGCGATGACGCCGGCCGTACCGCCGAATCCTCCGGCGACGAACTCCCTTCCCCAACTGGTGGCGAGAAATTCCGGCCAGAAATCCATTTTTCTACCTACCTACACTGCCAAAGAAAAAAAATTATCGCCAGCCGATTTACAGTTCCGGCGAAGAAAAAAAATAACAGCCGACGAAGATTCACAAAACAAATAATAATTGCCACCTGAATCTGCAACGAAAGAGAATTAACAACATCGCAAGAATATTCTACACACAACAATGGGGATCCATTCCTCCTTCCTTTTTCCACACAAATTATATAAAAATAAATAAATCATATAAAGCGATTTTTTCTCGTCTCTCCACACGCAAAACCAGGAATATGTATTTATTGAAACCCTTTTTTTTTTATTATTATTTTATGACACCGATTGATAAAATATATCCCCAAAATAATATTATAAATAACAATCATTGCCATTGCCTCTATAGTTTATTCTCCCAAATATTCTTGCCATAACAATCAGTTATGCCAATCATTATCACGTATCGATTCAATGTTGCTATGTTAGTTGTTATGCATACATTTTTTTTATTTTTAAACGCATTTTATTAATCATGATACTTATTTATCTGGGTAATTTTGGTTTAGTTTAGTCATCGAAGATTGAGATTATGAACCCTTTATGATTCCCTGCACTCGATAAATAAATGCCTAGTTGTGATTCCGATTCAATGTGGAAAATTCCATATCCCCTTTTATGTACATACTAATTTCGGGATAATTATATATATATATATATATATTTAGGGTTAATGCCAAAATATACTATTTTTATTTACAATTTTTGTAAAAAAATATCTATATTCTTGTATAATTGCAAATTATACTCATTTATTTAAAAAATGAACAATTTATACCCAACGCCGTTAACTAATGAAAAAATTAATGTTTTTCGTTACAATTTTATACCATTTATGTTTCATTTTGTTGTAAAATATACCAAAATTGATGTCATCAAACGGAATGAGCATATTTTGCCATAAAATGAAACATAAGAGGTATAAATTGCAATTCTAAAAGAAATGGAAAGGGGTATTTTTTTTGTAAAAATTGAAACGAAATGGGGGTATAAAATGCAATAAATCATACTTTATAAATGATTAAATCGAGGTGATTTATTAACCAACAATATAACAACCGCAATATAAGATACATACCCCAACCATTGGTTGTGAGTTTGTGACATTAGCAAGAGGGACACGTCACACTCATCTTTTTGGGTACGGACACGTGAGACTTCTTTTTTCCAACTAAATTCACAGTCTCAATTTTGTCCATGCCACGTGCTATTTATTATAATGCAATAATATTAATAATTTTTTTAAATTTTTTTTTAATAAATAATACATTGAATTAATAGGTTAAATATATTTTTGGTCCCTCATCTTTTTCAAATTTCAAATATTGGTCCATCAAGTTTGAAAAATATAGATTTAGTCCCTTAATTTTGATTTAATGTCAATTTTAGTCTATATTGTAAAATTTTACTCATTAATTGACTATTTCATCCGTAATCAACATTTACGAACACTTGAATTGGTCTCTCAATCAAGTCAAATTTCATTTTTACATTCTTAAGAAATGAAATTCGACTTTCAAAAATGTTTAATTACGGATAAAATAGTCAATTAATGATTAAAATTTTACAATATAGACTGAAATTGACATTAAATCAAAATTAAAGTACTAAATATGTATTTTTCAAACTTGAGAAACCAATATTTGAAATTTGAAAAACTTGAAGGATAAAAAATGTATATTTCATTTTTTTTTTCAAAAATGTCTTTCATTTTTTGGCAAAATATATCCAAATTGATGATGTCATCAAACGGATAATGACGTCATCAAACGGAATTGGATATATTTTGACACAAAATGAAACATAAGAAATATAAATTGCAATTATAAAAGAGGAGAGATATTTTTTGCAAAAATCGAAAATAATTGAGGTATAAGATGGAATAAGCCCATTCATTTTCATTGCGTGTGTAAAACTATAGAATCCTGCCACGTCATCAATTGTTTTATGTAAGTTTCCTTACCAAACGAGTCCGTTCTCTTCTACATCGTCGTCCGTCTGGAGAATGACGGCGGCGCGAGAAGCCGGTGCGGAGGCGTATGGCCAGCCGCTGCTCTCTCATCCGCCGCAGTACGTCGTTGTTTTACCTCCGTACCGTCCTGCCGGCCGTCGCTTCTTCAGAGCATCCACTCGGCGTCGTCTCTGTTGGTTCGCTTGCGTGGTCCTCTTTCTCGCCGCCGCCTCTGCTGCATACGTGTTCTGGCCCTCCGATCCGGAGCTTCTGATCTCCGATCTTAAACTCGATCGCCTCGGATTTCACACGAAACCGGTAATCTCGCTCGATGTAACCCTAGACCTGACGATCCAGGTCCGGAACAGAGATTTCTACTCAATCGAGTACGATTCCCTGGTCGTGGCCATTGAATACAGAGGCAGGAGGCTCGGATTCGCGACTTCCGGCGGGGGACGCATTAGGGCACGAGGTTCGTCGTACGTGAACGCTACGCTTGACCTCGACGCCGTTGAGATGCTTACGGATGCCGTTTCTTTGCTCGAGGATTTTGCCAGGGGAGCTATTGAATTCGATACTGTGTCGGAGATCCATGGAAAGATAGCTCTCTTCGCCCTCCAACTCCCGGTGAAGGTCAGTAAATCTTTGCCTTCCTTCTCCCCCAGTCATTTGAAAGTTCCTTCACATTGAGCTTAGCTTATCATATCAATGGCGGATTTGAATCAGTGTAGTAATCTTTTATTTGCAGGCTAAGGTATCATGTGAAGCCACTGTCAATACAAAATCCCAAATTGTCACCAGCCAAAATTGCTACCCCGAGGTGAGCCACGTTCCATCTTTTGTCTCGTCGAAATTCCTAAACCGTAAATCTTAAATCACCATTCTTTTACATTTCCGAAAACTCGTAAAAAGGGTATATCAGTCCGAGATTTATCTCGTCTCGATCATGATTCGACTATCGACGACTTCCCGTTTATGTATCATCTACATTTTTTTGCAGTTTTGAAAGCGATCCATGAGGGCTAAAATTCAGAGGTAACTCTATTTATACAAGAACTAAACTGAAGGTTGTAATAAAAAAAAAGGCTTGTTTCGTTAGTTACTTATTGGCATACATGTGTATAAACTGAATGCTAAATTTAAGAAGTGATTAATTTAATATTTATAATAAAAAAAATAACAATTAATAAATATAAATATGGAGACTGGAGTGGGCTGTACTCTTTAATTGGTCGGGCCTTATGAGGCCCATATGAAAAGATCCTTCTAGAACCATTTGAACCCCTTGTGAGTTTTCTAAACCTCATCATTTCTCTGGTTTTAATTTGAATCATTATTTAATACTGGGAGGAACTCTCACCGCCGCAGAGTTCCAGAAGGTTCTAGTAGCTGGAACGCACGATCTGAGCTCTCAGGTATTGTTTGTGTCTCTGTGAGATCTAATCGGTGATTATTATTTTTCATCATTTTGTGGTGTGCGATTTCGTATTGAATTCTATTTAGGTTTTTTTTTTTCGTTGGATTGTTTGCGGTTATTACGATTGTTTTTTTTTTTTTTTCGTTGTTGATTTTCTCGATTTTGCGCTTCGAGATTTTGAATTTTTGTGTTTCTGATTTTTTTTTTTTGCGGATTTAATTGAATGCAGGCTGTTTACTCACTTGTGCGGAGATCTGTCATAAAAATGAGCGTTGTTGGATTTGATTTCGGGAATGAGAGCGGAGTCGTTGCTGTAGCAAGGCAACGGGGTATCGATGTGGTGCTGAATGATGAATCGAAACGGGAAACTCCTGCTCTTGTATGCTTTGGAGATAAGCAGCGATTTCTCGGAACAGCCGGAGCTGCATCCAGTCTGATGAACCCTAAAAATACTGTCTCTCAAATAAAGAGGCTTATTGGTCGGAAGTTTTCCGATCCGGAGTTGCAGTCTGATCTCAAGGTATTGCCATTTTCAGTATCTGAAGGGCCCGATGGTTTTCCTCTTATACATGCACGGTATTTGAGAGAAAATAAGGCATTTACGCCCACCCAAGTTCTTGGAATGGTGTTTTCCAATTTGAAAAGCATTGCTGAAAAGAATCTTAATGCAGCAGTTGTTGACTGTTGCATTGGTATACCTGTTTATTTCACAGACCTGCAGAGAAGAGCTGTTATAGATGCTGCGACAATTGCTGGCTTGCACCCTCTTCGTCTTCTTCATGAGACCACTGCGACTGCTTTAGCGTATGGTATATACAAGACTGATTTGCCGGAAGATGAACCTCTGAATGTGGTTTTTGTGGATGTCGGGCATGCAAGCATGCAAGTTTGTATTGCCGCATTCAAGAAAGGCCAGCTGAAGATCCTGGCTCATTCTTTCGATCGCTCCCTCGGCGGAAGAGATTTTGACGAAGTTCTTTTCAAGCACTTTGCTCTGAAATTCAAGGATGAATATAAGATTGACGTTTACCAGAATGCCAGGGCTTGCCTGAGACTTCGTGCTGCTTGTGAGAAGTTGAAGAAGGTTCTCAGTGCAAACCCTGAGGCGCCTTTGAATATTGAGTGCCTGATGGATGAGAAGGATGTCAGAGGTTTTATCAAGAGAGATGAATTTGAGAAAATTAGCGTTCCCATTCTCGAGCGTGTAAAACGGCCACTGGAGAAAGCTCTTGCTGAAGCTGGACTCACTAGTGAAAGTATTCACTCTGTTGAGGTTGTTGGTTCTGGATCTCGAGTTCCGGCCATCATTAGGATCTTAACCGAGTTCTTCGGCAAGGAGCCTAGGCGTACGATGAATGCCAGCGAATGTGTTGCTAAGGGCTGTGCTTTGCAATGCGCTATTCTTAGTCCCACATTTAAAGTGCGTGAATTTCAGGTAATTGTTGGACTTAACTTCAAGAAACTAGAAGCAAGTTGTCGAAACTTCCTTTTCGGCATATCAGCTGATAACTTGGTTTTCCGGGCCTTTTTTTTTTTTTTTTAA
>KE532129.1:0-10225 GCA_000441915.1 Genlisea aurea | reverse complement strand
TGGGTATATTTTGTCACAAAATAAAACATAACAGGTATAAATTATAATTATAAAAAAAAAATATTTTTTACAAAAAAAAATATATATAAAATGTAATAAACCCTCTATTTAATTAAATATTTTTTTCGTTATGTACTAGTAGTAATTAATTAATTAACCCACTGGAAAAAAAAAGGGGGGGTAAATTTTAACGGCTGATATCAAAATAAATCGATGGTTGAGATCAACCCTCGGAAAGAGTCATGGATCCGAAGATTTATCGTCAGTGACGCAGAACTGTGGAAAGCAAGATGGTTATTCCCGTGGCTGGGTACGGCCGTGCATCAACCGGCGCCGTCCGGAACTTCCTTTCTCGCTGCACCTCTTGGTCCAACCTCGTCGAAGACAGGTTTTAGAAAATGAAAAATCCTCCGGAAATTCTGTTTTCTAGAGATCGATTTTGAAATCTGATGTTTTTCTATTCAGGAATCGATCTGGAACGTTAGGGGCTCGAATTTGGTATTCGATTTCTCAAATCTCGGACAACGCTCGGTGTATTTCCGGTAGGGCTGCGTTTAATTTATTTATTTTTCTAGGGTATTATATTTATTACTGTCGAAGGCCTTCAAGTAATTTTCTGTTGGTGATACATGTTTTGTGTGTTTCTTATGAAGAATCTGATTTGTCGTACGGCTATTTATGCGATTGAAAAAACCCTAAAATCTGCAGATGAATTTTGTGTGGTCATTGTAATAGAATTTAGGGTTTAGTCTTTCTTCCATGTCCAAAATGTCTTTGCTTGATATTGTTCTATTTGAGGTTTTGGGCTGCTTTATTGAACAAAAAAACAAGCTCCACATTGCAAGAGAAATTCTTCTGAGCAAATTTTTTCCTACTTTATTGTTGCTTGATTTCTATTTTTCAAAACCATATCTTTTAGTAGACTGCATTCAGATCAGTTTCCTTCGTATTTTGATGAAAGAAAGTGTGTGTGTTTTTTGGTCCTGCACTTTTTTGTTATGCAGTGTTTTCCAGGAACGATAAAGTTACATTCAGTCGTTGCATCCATACGGGGAAACAGACTGAAGATGATTCCGGAAGGATCCCATTCGGACTGCGCTTTCCTGGAGAACTACTACCCTTCGACCGAGGAGCCGATCCAACCGGAAGGCCGGTGCTGTACCAGCCTCCGGTCGAGTCCGACGCCGACATCGTCCACATAAGGCTCATGCGCAACAACGCCTTCGTGACGCTGACGGACGCCAGGGGCAACAAGAAGATCGGGACGTCGGCCGGGAAGCTGTCCGGGAAGGGGGACAAGCTGGGACGGTACTCGGGCGAGGCGGCCGCGGAGGACGTGGGACGGAGGGTGAGGCAGATGAAGACGAGGTCGGTGGTGGTGAAGGTGAACGGGAGGTGCATGTTCAGGCGGAAGAAGGAGGCCATCCTCGCCTTCAAGGACGGGTACACTTCGTCGAGGGTCGACATGAACCATCCCGTCGTGTACGTCGAGGACACCACCCGGAAACCGCACAACGGGTGCCGGCTGCCGAAGAAGCGACGCATATGAAAGGTTTTCGGGCGTCGTTTAAGACGGAGACGGGGATTGAGGCTGATCGTCCGAGTTAGTTCTCTTTGTTCTACAAAGATTTCTTTTTTTCTTTTCTTGTAGTCTTTTGGTTGTTTTTGTGGATTGTGTGAATTCGGTCCATTTTTTACGATATTGTTCGATGTGTGATTTTATTTAATATTTAATATATGAAACCAGTAAATTAAAATTAAATGATATTTTTACAAAAAAAATGCATCTATTATTTTATTATAATTTATGACAGAGTATATTTTATGAAATATAATAATTATAAATTGTAATATAATGATATTGTAAATTACAAAAAATATTCAATTAGCAATCAATCCGAGAGTCGAGAGGATTGAATTGCTAAACCCTAAAAAATATTCAATTGCTAAACCCTAAAATTATATATATAAAATTGTCTCCTCCCGTGGAGCGAAATCAATCGAGAGGATTGATTATCAAGATTCAAGAGGATTATCGAGAGGAAGTGGAAAATTGCTCTCCCCTGTGCCGATTGCGCAGCCTCCGGACGGTGGGCGCTCGAGGTTTTGAAGACGAAAGCAGGTACGCGGGAGCGTCAGTAACCCTAGTTTAAGGAATTGTATGGGCCCAACGAGAATCTTTTTTAGGGAATTCTTTATTTGTACTCATGTCGCGGTAGAAATTTCGAATAAATTGAGCCTAAAAGCAAACCGCCGCCGTCGTTGAGTTGTTAATGTTGTTTCTCTGATTGAAGGACTCCGATAGCATGTATGTGCCGCTAGATAGTTGTTATGTTATGTAAACCCTAGTTTTTCCCATTGTATATTTACTGTATCCGTTTTACTGTAGGACAATGTTCCAGTAGAACATATTTGCTTCAGTGATGAGTCGCGCTGCGTCGGGGAAGAGAAGCAGGCCTGATGATGGCCCTCCGGGTTTGATGGAGGCCGATCGAGATGTACTCAAAGCAATCATTACTAAAGAGAGTATGGGCATGCCGAAAGATGACATCAGAAAGGAGACTAGACTCACAATACCTTTGCTGAACAGATCTCTAAAAACATTAGTGACCAAGAAACTGATCAAGAAGGTACCCATCAAACAAAGGAGGGGAAATGAAATCTATATCGGGATCAATTTCGAACCTTCACCGGAACTAGATGGCGGGGGCTTATACAAAGACGGAAAACTCGACCCGACCATCATAGAAAGTCTGAAAGGAGCCTGCCTGGCAATTATGCGTATGCAAAGAGTCGCCACTCCTGAAATCGTGCACGATGCCATGAAGAAGCGTGGAGTGCTGAATTTCGACGTCTCCTCTCTGCAAATCGGTGAGATAATGGCTTCTTTGTTCCTGGATAAACATCTCATGGAGGTGAAGAGTACAGGGATGGGAGATTATGAATTGATCCCTGCTGGTGAAAATTGTTATCGAATTGCAACGGGAGATGGGGCCGCCAGAGGCCCGAGGATTGGCGGGTTTGCCTCGATCCCTTGCGGGGCTTGCCCGAGGATCAGTTCGTGTACACCGGATGGCCTCATCTCTCCGAGTACGTGCGTTTATTACACCAAGTGGTTAAACCTCGATTTTTGAGATTGTTTTTTTTGGATACATTAATTTATATACGATTATCGTTCAAAGCATGGATTCCGAATGCAGTTATAGTTATCATTTTCTGTTTAATCATTAAAGCTTTTCCACCTTACGTCTTCGAATATGCTACAGATTACATGTTTTGGCGTTTCTATTTTATGCCGGCACAATATGTTTAGTTTCGGCATCTTCCTTCTTTAACTTGTTTTTCTCTAGCAAGTAGATTCTTTCTGCTTCTGGCATTGCAGTGATTATGGAGTGAAGCTGAAGGTTCATCTCCTCTATCTTCTCCATTAATATCCGGTTAGTGAACAGCCCAACGAGCACTCTCTTGATCGTATCCCTGCTTTCCAACAGCGGCAATGCGATGATCACTGCCGAGGCGATTGTGCCCCACGCAATCGCTATAACCGCCCAGAACGTGAAGTATCCCTTGCTGAATGCACCTGCAAAGATTGAGGAAAACGAATGGGGCATCAAAGGTACTGATCTTTTGTTAATATGTTACTACATATGTTTCATATGGGACGATTTATGTCCAATTTGTTTACATAATGAACAAATCTCATCTCTTCATATGTTATAAGGATGAGATTTGTTTATTATGCAAACAAAGGGGACAGACATAAATTGCCATTATGAAACATATGAGACGTATTTTGTAAAAATTGAAAACAAAGAGCGTATAAATTGTAATATATCCCACGAAATCGACTGATTTTTTTTTTCTCTTTACCTGCAGGGAGAGCTAGAATTGGCCAGAAGACTACAATGACAATGGTGAAGCCAACGCCCCATTTTATTATCCATCCTTTTGCTCTTATCAGCTTCTCCTCCTTGTACTCATCAGCCAACACCTCACTCTTATCCTTCTCGACGAGACTGATCTCCTTGGTCGTCTCCCAGTCGTAACCCTGCGGCCAGATAAAGCTGCAAACGGCATGGACGAATCCGCCCACGAGTATCGACACCAAGTTCCCTGCCAGCATCGGGGCGTTTCTCCCCGTCGTGTCGAGGTTCACCCTCCCGTATTCGACTTTCGTCACCGTCAACCACGTCGTGATCCCGAGGATGCAGCCGGAAACGGCTCCGAGCATGGCGCCGCTGGCGTTGGCTTTTCTCCACAGGAGCATGAAAGCGATGGGAAGGACGGCTGAGCCGATGAATACCCCCATGGCCAGGTACATCCATCCTAGCGAAACCCCGGCTTTGTTCAGCACCACCGCGAAGATCCCAGAGAAACAGCCGAAAATGAGGATGATGATTCTCGATATTTTGAGTATTTGTCTTCCCGTGGCTTTCGGATTGACGTATGTTCGGTAAATGTCGTATGTGCAGAGTGAAGAAACGGCGATCAACTCGGAGGAGCCAGCAGATGTAACAGCCCTGAATGAAGTTTTTTCGACAAAAAAAACCGGCACATGTTATTTCGAGGTGAAAAAGTATTTGCTTTTATTTCTTCGAATTATTCGATTTCATTTTTAAAAACTTACATGAAAAGCATGGTGAGCAGAAGCACGGATCCTCCTTTGCCCATCAACGCGATGGCCGTGGCCGGAGGAACTAGCCCGTGGCCGGCTTCGCTGGCTGTTATCGGGAGGTCGAGGGCTAGTGCTCCGAGACCCAGTGATGTTGCTAGAGAAAAAGGAACAGCAAACCATACCAGGCCTCCCAACAGGTAACCCTTGTGAGTTGATGATGGTCTTGCTGCTATAGCACTCATCCAGTATCCCTGTAAGTAAAAAAAAAATGGTACAAAAAGACTTATGGCATGTTTTGGTTCTGAATTTGTTGAGAGTAGGATGGAGGGGCTTACGTTGTCGACGAAAACGGTGCCGAAATTTCCGACGATGTTGATGATGCCGAATATGAGCCCTCCCGAGCTCATCATCGTGAGGTAGGAGCCGTTTTTGTTCCCACTGACGGGTCCGCAGGCCTGCCCCAAATGCGAGAGGGGTTCTCGACAGTCCCTCGTTCTGCTCGCGACCTCGACCAGATGCCGGTACACGACTCCGGGGCTTCCCAGTTTGCTGCTTCCGGCATACACCAGGTACACGAAGGTAACCAATGCAACATGGACTGCAGAAATTCGGGATAGGTAGTCGTAATCGAATATTTATATATATGCCGTTCATTGTTTTTACCTATCACAGAATGGATGTAGCTGGCCAAGAAAGTGGCCTTCAGCCCACCGGCGAGGGTGTAGACCATGACTCCGAGAGGGATGAGGAAGCTGGCGGCGTAGATGTTCACTCCGGTGAGAGCGCTGACCACTGCGGATCCCCCGAGGAGGAGCATGGCCGTGACGATGATGTTCGTCATGAAGCAGAAGACGAGGAAGACGATGTGGGCAGAGGTTCCCCATCTGGCCCTCACGATTTCGCACACCGTGTGAGCATTCGGAGCTTTTCTCTTGATCTCAATCGCCATCACTCCGAACAGCAGCACCTGATTGGTAATCAATCACTGTGAGTTATTAATCTTCCCTCGGAAAACTACTCTTTCTGTGTTTATGCGATTGACCTGAATCGTAGCTCCGCTGGCGTACCAGAACGGGCCGCTGATTCCGTACTCCCAAGCCACGTTCGAGCTCTGTAAGATGGTGGCTGCCCACGTCCACTGAAGAAGAAACAACGCAACTTGAGAAACTAATCGCATCTTTTTGTCCAGAGAGGATTTACTGTTTTCGTGGCGTAACCTGAGAAACGATGACGCTGGCGATGAGGCCGGTTTTGATGCTCCTTCCTGCGGTGTTGAACCACTCGGAGGTGTGGCGAGAGCCGACGTATTTCTTCTCCAGCCATACCTGATCGGAAAAGAAAAAAAAAAGGTAAACGACGGAGTATTATGTATGTTATACGTGTGCCCTAATTGTTTTTTGATTACCAGAAAGGAAGTGAAGACGGCGAAGAATGCGCCGAAGCCGAGAATGACTGCGTAGCCGACGCCTTGGTTCAGCGCCGGTTTTCCGCCGAAGAAGCTGGTTTCTCTGACGCAGGCGCCGGCTTCGTCGTGGTAGTATTCGCCGGAGAATGACAACGGCGGGCATGTAGCCATCGCAGGTCACTTCGAATTCTATCTGGCACTTGATAGTGAAGCTAGTGATCGATCGCATAATTTATTTTTATACATTTAATTTTACTTTTTATATCATTTTTATTTTCGATTTTTATAAAAAATATCAATTTTTTTTTACAATTGTAATTTATAGGGGTATAAATGTAATTTATACCCCTTATATTTCATTTTGTATCAAAATATACTCATTTCGTTTGATAACGTTATTATATTTTGCCATTATACTCATTCTCTCTTCATTATATTCCGTTTGATGACGTTATTCTGTGGTAAAATATATTCAAATCGATGATGTAAGGTGTATAAATTGATCATTTTTTAAATAAAATATGTATAATTTTTAATTATAAAATAAGAAGAGTATTTTTTAAAAAAAATCAAAAAAAAAATAGTATAAAATGCAATAAACTATTTACACATATTAAAAATATTATTGTTTTTTATTTATAATTTTTTATTCTTGTTTATTTTAACGTATTTTTTTTATTTTAACTATATTATAAATTTTAAAAAAAATATATAGCAGTGTGAAATTTTGACCAATGGGCTTCGTACTTCGCATAATTTGATTTGGATGTTTCCGAAGACTTTTGAAAATTCTTCGGGTTGACTTTTCTCCAATTGGTTTGTCGTTTTATGCGGGTAATTAAAGAGAATAATTGTGTGAAATTATTCCATGAATGTGGCCCAAAATAAAAGTCAACGAGTTTGATATATATATATTTTTTTTCTGTTGTATATGTAGCGTAAAAATGTTCAATAATTTAACTTGAAATCTATTCATTATGTAAATAAATGATGCCTAAATATATGAGTTACATTTCGTAAATTTTGAAATTAAAATTTATATAAAATGATATTTAGGCATTTTAATATTTGAAATATTTCTTTGGTCAAAAAAAAAATATTTCTAATAAGTATTAAAAAAAGTAGGCTTCGTATTCAAATTTCAAAATTGTAAATAATTAATGGCTCGAATTTAAGATCCGGGCCCGGAGAAAGCATGATTTTGTGCAGTTTATATTGGGCTTCAATTTTAAGCCCAAATTTTCGGCCCGGGAAATGCAATAAATTTAGAAAATTTAATCGGGTTTATTGCAAAAACTACTCTATTTCTTTTCGATTTTTACAAAAAATACCTTTTTTATTTCATAATTACAATTTATAACCCTTTTGTTTAAAAAAATTATCAATTTATACCCAATGCCGTTAACTAATAGAAAAACTAACGTTTTTCGTTGCAATTTATATCCCTTATGTTTCTTTTTTTGGCAAAATATGTCCAAATTGATGATGTAATCAAATGGATAATGAAGTCATCAAACGGAATTGAGTATATTTTTCCATAAAATGAAACATAATGGGTATAAATTGCATTTATGAAAGAAGATGAATATTTTTTACAAAAATTTAAAAAAAATAAGGTATAAAATATAATAAACCCTTTTTCATAATTGTAGGTGAAGGATTTTAGTGGTACATTGTGTATGCTAAATGCCCAAATGTCTAAATTTTACTACAATTAAAAAAAAAAAATCCAAGAATTGAGGAGATTCTTTCAATAAATGAAAATTAGAAAATCGGATCCATTCAAGATTCCCATTAGAGCTCCAACTTTCCATGAACCACTTGTTTTTATTAATTAATTTTCTAGGTACAATGAAAATTAAGTCAATTGTAGCCTACTTCTTAATTACTTAAGATTTGATTTGTAAATCTTACTTTATTTGATTTAATTTAGAAGTAAATTCTTAATCCATATATTTCGATATTCAGCATGTGTGACCGAGTCACGCGTCGAATTTTTGACATACGTGTTTCGTAATGTTACAAATTTTATCATACTTGTTTAGAAAATAGCAATTTATGACATACATGTTGCAGATTTGTATGTTTTTTTTTTAAATTTTATGACATAAATATTTTAAAAAATTATAAATTTGAAAATAATTATTATGGTATCAATTGTAAAATTTGAAACAAGTATGATATAAATTGTTCATTTTAAATAAGTGTGGTAAAATTTGCAACATTACGAGACAAGTATGGTATAAAATGCAAAAAAACCCGTCACGCATATGTTATAATTTATAAATAGGAAATTGATGTATTTGAAAAAATAGTACAAATTATATTATTTGTACGTTTTTATTTGTATTTTGTACGTTAAAATTGTATCTATCATGCATTATACGTGGTACCGATGCCAGCCTAGCATTGCAGATGCTCCAATAGGAAAGCCTTGGTCTCCAAGAAAAGTTTTCTATTTGAATTTACGAAAGTAGCCTTAAAATGGAATTCAGTTTCTTTACCGAAACCGGATCCATTTTAGTCATTTCCATGCTCTAGTAGTGCATATTCTGCAGCAGTTCACGACTTCACATTAAATTTGAAAACGTGTTTGAAATTGTATCATTAAATCGACGGCTAAATTTTCACGACCATTGCCGCCTTTAACCGGATGGACGCACGAGATTGTTTGTTTCTAGATTCTTCCATAAACCCCTCCGTCTCTTGTGTATGTATATATAAACCTCGTTCGAAACGCCTCTTTTCTTGTTCTTCAAGATTTCGAGTCTCAATTCTCTGGTTTTTTTCGTTAACGAACGAGAAGGAGATGATGATGAGCCGGAGCGCAACCAGGGCGGCGCGATCGGCGTTAGCCTTCGTGGAGCCACGATATTTCTCTACAGCGATGGCGAAAGGAGATGCGGTTGCAGTTAGCGGCTACGTGCGCGGTGCAGCCGCCGGAATTTCTGATGGATCTGCGAGAGCCTCTGGAGAGGCGGCGATCTCATGGATGAGACCTCCTGCGTTAGGTTCGCGACGCGTGAGTACATTGGCTTTAGATCGGAAGCCGGAGGTGGATGAGGAGGAGGAGAAGGGTCCGAGTGCGACCGGATCCGCCGGCGGAGGAAACGGTAAGAAGGAGATCTCGAGTTATTGGGGGATTGTGCCTGCCAAGTTTACGAAAGAGGACGGTACGGAATGGCCTTGGACTTGCTTCAGGGTAAGTTATAAATGAAAGGTGCCTTTACTTGCAATTTTCTTCGATTTATCGATTGATCTATGGATTGTTCACTGATATGAAAGCCGTGGGAGGCGTATAAGGCGAATACCTCCATTGATTTAACGAAGCACCACGATCCGGCGACGTTTCTGGATAAAACAGCCTATTGGACTGTCAAGGCGCTGAGATTTCCAACTGATATATTCTTCCAGGTAAAGTTTTATACTCCTATTGCAGTCAGTATATGAAGGATTTTCTCATTATTCCGTTACAGAGGAGGTACGGTTGCCGCGCAATGATGCTGGAAACTGTTGCCGCCGTGCCAGGCATGGTCGCCGGAATGCTCCTCCACTGCAAGTCACTCCGGCGTTTCGAGCACAGCGGCGGCTGGATCAAAGCCCTCCTGGAAGAAGCCGAGAACGAAAGGATGCATCTGATGACATTCATGGAGGTCTCCCAGCCGCGATGGTACGAGCGCGCCCTGGTCTTCGCCGTCCAGGGCGTTTTCTTCAACGCCTATCTACTGGCGTACCTGATCTCCCCCAAACTGGCCCATCGCGTGGTGGGATACCTGGAAGAGGAAGCCATCCATTCATACACCGAGTTCCTCAAGGAGCTCGACAAAGGAACCATCGAGAATGTCCCCGCACCCGCGATCGCCCTCGATTACTGGCGTATGGAACCCGGATCAACGCTCAGAGACGTCGTGATGGTTGTCCGGGCCGACGAGGCTCACCACCGTGACGTCAATCACTTCGCATCGGTGCGTATACTTCTCCTTTCTATTCATCCATCCTTCTCCTTTCTCAACACAAGTTGTTGATGTGCAGGATCTTCACTATCAGGGACGTGAGCTGAAAGAAACACCAGCCCCGCTTGGCTATCACTGACCGCATCTAAGAACACTCAAGGTTGGTCTGGTCTGATTATTGTAAACGGTTTTTTTACAAATTATGCCATATTTGTTTCCAAATTTTACCACAATTGTTTAAAATATACAATT
>KE532105.1:0-11939 GCA_000441915.1 Genlisea aurea | reverse complement strand
AAATTGCAACTTTAGGAAATAAACGTGGTATAAATGGTAAAAAAACCCCTAAAATATCTAATTGTTTTTTTGAATAATAAAAAAAAAAAACAGAATCTTATCAATTCCGAAAGGTGGCTGAACTGGACTGGGCCCACGCAAAACTGGATGGGCCCATCCTGATCTTCGATTCATGAGCCCACCACAACTACTAGTGCCGCTTTTCACATTTATTGCGATTTTAAAAAACGTGTTGCTTTTTTTCTTTAATATTTTTTTATTAACATTTAAATTATTTATATTAAATTTGTAAGAAACAATTCTTAATTATATTTAATAGATCATAAGGAAACATATATACCAGATTTATTGTATGGATGAAAGTTTGGTAATAAGAGCCAAACTAATTTTTTTGATTGGTCAAAACCTAATTAATTAATTTTATGAGGACGACGATCAATGAAACATGGAATTAGCCAAATTGATTTTAGTCTAACCTCTCAATTAATGATAATAACATATATGAATTGATTAACACATTAAAAATACTAACCAATTAAATATTTCTCATACTCGAGAATTCAAAAGAGTAACAAATTATATTACAGACGCTGTTGTCGTTTCCGATTCAAAAGCTGGGAACGACGCCGGCGAGGCTGAAGATCAGGCCGGCGGCGGCACCAGACTCGGCGGCGGTTCTCTTGGCAAATCGGCCCTTTATTCTGGGGCGAGTTTCGGCGTATGCCTTGCGCGAAGCGTAACGAATCGTCTTCTCGAATTTTCTCTTCTTTCTCTTCTCCCGGTACCGAGAAACCCTAGCCTCTCTATCCGTCGTAAAGTTTCCCGAACCAGTCATCGCTACGCTCAGTCTGAACGACGTTTCCGATTCCGGCGCGGTGTTGTACTCCATCGACGACGAAGATACCTGAAAATTTTTCCGATACATCTTTAACCATTTTGATCAATGGCTTTTCGTTTTGATACCTTTGTTTTTTTTTGAAATCTTTCGTTTTGATACCTTATAGTTGACCATTTTAAGTAATAATTAGAAATTATTTAAATGCGAAAACTAGAGGTTTTTGGAGGAGTAGAAATAAAGAAACAGTTACACTGTGGCTGAGAGATGGAGTCGTAGTGTTGTAAGAGCCGAACTGAAACTGATTTTCCGGCAAGAAATCATGGGCCACCGGCACTGGACGATTGGCAGGCGCCTGTACCGGAACAACGAGGTCACCGTACGGTTGGCAGTAATGATCGAAATCCAAGAGTTCCGATTCGTGAAGCAGCAGCTCCATCGGTTTCACATCCCCATCTGTAGCCCACGCGCCGTCTTCCCTGTAACCGGAATTCAGCGCCACCGTTTCCGCCAAGTGGTGGAAGGGTACGACCGGAACGCGGTCGTGGCGGCCGGCGAGTGGATTCGCAGAGTGGATATGACCGTCGCAGTCATCACAGAGTGCCGCCGCGTCGGCTTTACATGTGAACGCGGCGGGGAACTGTTCGCAAACCTGGCAAATCCAAACCTTTTCATGCAAAATATTCTCACGGCCGCCTTCCCCCTCATGCAGCATCGAGTCGCAGCATATGCAGAGGAAGGTGGAATCGGTCCGGCAAAAGAGTACCGCCGCCGCCGCCTGACAATGGGTGCATAGCCTCGACGCCGGCGGTAAAAGCCTGGGCCTCACGGCGGCGAAGATTCCCATCTCGGAATCGGAATGCAATTATTTTTGTGGTGACGAATGACGGGGAAGATCGAGGATCTGTATCTATTCATCCAGGCGCGAGAAGTGGACTGTTGTGGGGCCAACACGTGGTGCATTGTCGACCGTTACATTTCTTGACTCGCTATTTTGACCGAGGTGTGATTTGCTGTGCCGACACTTGGCCCACCCAACCTTTTCTCGCAGGGACCCGCATAGACTTGATAATCTTTTTTCTTTTTCTTTTTAAATATAAAATATTGAAATTTAGAAATAAAAAATAAAAATAAATATGAGATATTATTGACGACTAAAATAATATACAATTATATATGTGGCGTAGAAAATATGATATTTCGTTCTGGCCTCTCGAACGTCTATTTTATATTTTTAAAATAAAATTACTAATGTTATAATTTTTTTTTTATTTTTCGTTGCAAAACTCGTGTGTAATTAGTTTTTGTAATAATTTTTGATAAAAAAATCCTCTATTTTTTGTGATGGTTGGGAGTTGGGCGGAACTGAATGTGACAATGAATAAAAATATCACGAGAAGAAGCACTTAATTATATATTTTCATTGCCAAAAAACAGGCCACAACTTTTTAATAATAATGCAATTATAAAAGTGATTGATTGGGAAAAAAAAAATCGAATTGATGATACACATAATTTTATGAAAAAAAACAAAAGTTTATTATCTCTTCCAACACTGTTTCATGTTTTTTGTTTGACATTACGTATAATATAATGAATAAACAAAATACGAAATGAGCACTGTTCACAAGTAAATATGAATAGTGAATGAATTTATTGATTGAGTTGTTGGAAAATTTAATAGGGTGGTGTGAGTTGTTGGAAAATTTAATTTGTGTATAAATATGTATAATGTTGAAGTGAATTGTGAAGGGAGAAGAAAAGAAATTGAAGGAAAATTTGTTGCATTCTCCATCGTTACATCATCATCCTTTTACATTTTCTGATCTCATTCTTGATCAAGTGACTAACGTAAAAGTTACGGATAATCGTCAAAAATTAGTGAGTGGTATGAGTTCATCAAAGATACATAATTATGATTTTCTAGCAAATATATATATATATATATGTAATTATATATTCTCTCTTTTCTTTTCTTTTCTTTTTTCCTTGAAAAAAAAAGTTCATTCTCCAAACAAAAAAAAAAAAATAGTTGGGCCATTTGTGGAAATAATCCGTATTAGTCCATAAGGGCCCATGTGCATAGGGCCACCAAAAAGCCCAATAAGATTTGTGAGTATTATTTTGTGGTCATGGGCCCTAGGACAAGTAGAATTAAATAATAAATAATTCAATTATTGAATTATTAGTAGGTGAGAACTGACGACCGACGACCGCAGCTTTTGTTCTTGGGGTCATTTTAATTAATAAATCATGTGGATTAGTCAATCCCCAAACAAGGATCGGAGAATCGATGGGAAGCTTGAGTTGGGCACAGTTGCGTTCATGGTTCATCGGGGCACTTCCATACTTGGGGATGATATCGGCAGTGGCATCTTTGGCGCTGAACATGACTCTGAGCAAATTGGCCATGTCCAGTGGCACCAGCTTCTACATTTTAACCATTTATTCGCATACGGTTGCTGCACTTATTCTTTTTCCTACCGGTTTCGTGTTCCACAGGTCTGTATTTGGCATTGCATCGAAGTTTTTTCTGGTTTGGGTACTTATGGCTGTGTGTTTGTGAAATGCAGGGGAAAGCTTCCTCCTCTCACCTTCCCTGTACTGTGGAGGATCTTTTTGCTAGGAATCCTTGGGTAAGTATGGTTTTTTTCATGCGGCCTAACTTTTTTATTTTGAATTGTTCATTGGCTCATGGTTATGCAATTTGTGTCAGAGTCATAGGAGACATTTTTAGCTATGCTGGTATTAAAAAAAGTTCCTCGACCCTTGGATCCGAATTACTGAATCTAGTTCCGGGTTTCACATACGTACTTGTTATCATCCTCAGGTTACAACCAACGCCTTCCTTTTGATTTTCAATTCCCCTGTTGTGATTGAAACGTTTGGTTTTGTGTAGGATTGAACGGTTCAATATAAGGGCAGTAAGTGACATAGCAAAGTCGGCTGGAACTATCGCCTTAATAATTGGGGCATCGATTGTTACTCTGTACAAAGGACCGGCAATTTTAAGCTTCGAGGGCTCTTCTTCCCTACTTTCGTCTTTACAGCAGGACTGGATTCTCGGAGGAATGCTTCTTTCGGTTGCTGCTCTTTCTGTTG
This sequence comes from Genlisea aurea, assembly GCA_000441915.1. Lineage (NCBI taxonomy): Eukaryota > Viridiplantae > Streptophyta > Magnoliopsida > Lamiales > Lentibulariaceae > Genlisea > Genlisea aurea. The sequence goes on along the minus strand of KE532105.1, from coordinate 8,002 downwards.
CCATATGGTATATACTTCAGGTATGGCTCTATTCTTCTTTCTGTTGCCATATGGTATATATATATATACGTGAGGTATGGTTCTATTCTTCTTTCTGTTGCCATATGGTATATATATATATACGTGAGGTATGTTAACTAGAAAAAAGGCACAATGCGATTGAAATGCAGGTTTCTACCGTCAAGATGTATCCAGCGGAGATTATGTTAGTGGCGATTTACTGCATTGTTGTGACGGCCGTAACTACGGTTGTTGCTGTTGTAGCTGAAGGAGATGCAAGCGTTTGGAAAGTTGAAACGGGGACGGGTTTAGTGGCGGTACTCTTTGCTGTAAGCTAAGCTGGGTGATGCCACTTACTGCCTACTGGATTTAGTTGTTGAAAAATGGTGGTAATATTGGTGAATGAATGGTGGATGCAGGGGATGGTGAACATATCGTTTCGACTGTATGTTGTGACGTGGTGCCTCTGGAAGATAGGCCCTCTGGTTGTTTCTCTGTTTAATCCGTTGACGATTGTTTTGTCTGTGGCTTTTGGGATCATTTTCTTCCACGAGGCCATCTACTTGGGAAGGTGAAGCCAAATTGCAAAATGCATTCATTCCTGACATGTATGTATGTATGGTATCCATTGAGATTGGTCTTGGTGATTTTGTAGTGTGGCTGGCACATTGGTTCTGGTGATTGGATTTTATGGCGTTATGTGGGGAAAGTCTAAAGAAATTGTCCCTGACGTTGAAGAATCTTCCCCTTTGTTGCTGCACAGGCACAGCGATGCTCAATGACGTCTGGTCTATATGTTTGAATCTCCTCTCCTGCTGCAATTTATTAAAATTACTGCCGTCGGCTGATACAAATTTGGTATAATGATGGGGGGTTCAAATTTTTGTACTGTTCTAGGATGGTACCAAACTTAGCACCATTTCAGGCTCCCGTTTTAAGTCACGTGGGGACAAAGGTAGGTCGCGGTTGTGGTTGACGGCGAGCCACAACTCCGCTGCAATTCTTGACAAATGATAGATCATAAAGGAGGAAGTGGTTATGTTATGTAAAAAAAGAAATATATAAATAAAAATTTTCCAGCTACAACCACCACGTCGTAATTCTGGCTACTTTCCGTCACGTGGCAGCCACCGGTGGCGGTTGTGGTTCACGGAGAGCCACCACTTCACTATTAACTATAAATTACGCACCAACAACCTTTTACACCGGAAAATGTCTGCAGATTCCCACGTCGGAGTTCTCTCATTCCCCTTCGGCACCCACGCCGCCCCCCTCGTCGCCCTCGTCCGCCGCTTGGCCGCCGCAGCTCCCACGGTTCGCTTTTCCTTCTTCAACGGCTCCACTTCCAATCGGAATATCGACATCGTCGCCGTCGCCGAGGCCCACGCCAACGTCAAGGGTTACGACGTCTGGGACGGCACGCCGGAAGGCTTCTCCGGCACCCATTTCGAGGAGGTCGGATTATTCCTCAAGGCTTCTCCCGGAAACTTCCAGAAGGCGCTGGAAGTTGCCGAAGCCCAAGTCGGTTTGCCGGTGAGCTGCTTCATCGCGGATGCCTTTCTGTGGTTCACCGGGGAGTTGGCGGAGAAGCGGGGAGTTCCCTGGCTGGCGTTCTGGGCGGCGGCCTCCTGCTCGCTCGCCGCTCACGTCTACACCCATGAAATCGTCGCGGCGGCCAAGGACAGATCTCCAAGAGGGAAACTGACGTCGATTCCGGGACTGGAAACCGCCGATTTCGACGATCTTCCGCCGGAGATTTTTCTCGAGGAGAATCCGACTCCCCTGGCGGTGACGATCGACAAAATGGTGAAACACCTCCCGAGTTCCGCCGCCCTAGTTCTCAATTCCTTCGAAGAAATCGATCCCACCATCACAGCCGACCTCAAAACCAAATTCCGCCACTTCCTCAACATCGGTCCGTCCATCCTCGCCTCCCCGCCGCTGCCTCCGCCGGACAAATCAGGTTGCCTCCGATGGCTCGACGCCCAAACCACTTCTTCCGTCATCTACATCAGCTTCGGCACCGTAATCGTCCCACCTGAGCACGAACTGTCCGCCCTGGCCGCCGCCCTGGAAGCTTCCCACCTCCCGTTCCTCTGGTCACTCAGCGACAGAGCCAAAAAAACCCTCCCGGAAGAATTCCTCCGGCGAACCGCCGAAACGGGAAAAATCGTGCCGTGGGCCCCACAGCTGCAAATCCTCTCCCACAGAAGCGTGGCGGCTTTCGTCACGCACTGCGGCTGGAACTCCATCGTGGAAAGCATCTGCGGCGGCGTGCCGTTGATCTGCCGGCCGTTTTTCGGAGATCAGAAGGTGAACGGGAGGATGGTGCAGGATTCCTGGAAGATCGGAGTGATCGTCGACGGCGGCGTCTTCACGGAAACCGCAACGCTTGGAGCTCTGAAAACAGTAACCAACAGTAAAGATGGAAAGAAGATGAGGGAGAACGCCATTAAGCTGAAACAACATGCTGTGGATGCAACAAAGCCTCAAGGAACTTCAACTCACAACTTCCACAAATTGCTTCAACTAATCGGATCCTGAAAAAAGATAAAATATTCACAACGTGGGTTACGAATCATGCTTATTCTTCTTCTACTAAACACATAAAATAATCATTCAAATTTAAAACCTGCGTGATGATCCTATTCCTCCTATACATCATATCTAACCACCAATACTAAATCGCGATTTTGAGGATCATATCTAGCCAACTCTTACTCGTAATTAGGACGACAGAGCATCCTCCATAATGGCTCGTACAGAAAGCTGATGCTCGTAAAGACTCCCAAATATTCGATACTTGGCATCATGAAACTTCTTCACTTCACAGTCGGTCGAAGGATCAACAACCTGCAGCAACATCATCACCAAGTGTTTCTTGAAAAATATATCCACATCCTCCTCCTACATGAGAATATAAATACTAATGATTTGACTTTCATATACACCTGCCCTGCGGCATTCAATGCCTTCATGCCTTCTCTAACACAAGAGTATTGCTTCGAAGCAACAGCACCGAGAATCGCAGCACCCAGGAGAACCGATTCGTTTTCTCTAGGAAGGACGATACGGCGACCTGTCAAAGAACACAACGGCTAAAAGCAGAAATCGCCTAGAAAAATCTACAATTAGTAACCTGTAATATCGGCATGCTCTTGAATGAACACGGGGTTCTTTGTAAGGCCTCCACAAGCGAGTAACGTATCAATCTCGTATACAAATGCGGCGGATAAATCGACACATGATCGGAAAAAAAAAAATGCAAGCGAAAAGCAAGAACATTGCTTACTTTGTGTCCATTTGCATTACAATGCTCGACGATATGTCGAGTTCCATAAGCGATAGATTGGATGGTCGCGAGGTACAGAAGGGCGAGTTGCTTTTCACTCATGTCGAGCGTTAAACCGCATATGATCCCTTTCGAGATGGGGTCTGCCATAGGAGATCTAAATCCAAAAAAAAGTAAGAAAAAAACTCGAAATGAAATAAGGACAGTGGAGATTTTTTCTTCACCTGTTTCCATGGAAATCAGGGAGGATATGGATTTCCTTAGTCAGTGCAGCAAGGAATGGAGAACCCACTTCCCGTTTCATCAGTTCCAGCGTCTCGTTGAGCAATTCAAACACCGAAACATCTGAAAACAAAAAAAAAAAAAACCTGAATCAACTCATATATATTCGATGTGAGGAGACATGCTTACATGTTAAATTCTATCAAGAACAACTCACTTTTAGAGGCGGCTCTATTGGCGAGATGCGGGAAAGCAGCGTGGCTTTCGATCACATAGTCAAGCAATGCACCGGTGGCGCTCTGCCCTCCTTCCGTTAACCAATACCGAGGCACCATTGCTGACCAGAAAGGTCCCCATACTCCCGGAATGAACAGTTTTTTCTTTGAAACAGCCATGTGGCAAGTCGAAGTTCCGCAAACTAACACCATTCTATGGCTTACAGATTCCTCATCCACCTCTGCATATTCATGAAAACATTTCAAGCCATGAAGATGAAAAAAAAAACAGAAGCATTAAAACGACCTTCCGATTCAGAATCCGTAGCAAGTTCACTCTCCATTACGCCAACGCCACCGGCATGAGCATCAATTAACGATGTGCCGACGGCTAAACCAGCGGACAGGCCCAATTCCTGAAAAGCGTAAAAAAAATCATTTTGTTAGGCAAAGTAAAGCATTCCCTCCCTTGGCTAGTTTTCTTGCCTTTGCAGCAGAATGTGTCAATCCAGTGCCCAAACCATGACCTGGGAAAGCAACGCTTCGTCCTGAAAAATACGAGAGCATTATGCAATAGAAGATGTCGAACCGTCTCACATTATATATTCTAAGAAAATAAGAGTATCATATATATGTTACTCTTATGCATACCGACCTATTTTGGAGTGATGACCATCAACGACATCGCCTAAACCAATCTCTTCCCAGAAGTGATCGTCCCATCCGGAAGCTTCTATGCCTCGAGAGTCGATCTCATCGATCTGTTGCATATGCGCATGGCCTAAGTAAGTCCATTTGCAGACCGTTGTGCATAGACTCCTAGTATCATCTCCGGTAGCCCTGAAAATGCAAACTATGTAAGCTAAGAGATGATGAATATCGAAGAAATGCGAAAAAAAAATACCTATATGAGAGCCAATCGCTTAGATCCATCCACTTCGACGCCATGGCCCATGAATCAGGCAAGTTTTCCTTGACCCACAGAAGCTGAAAAAAAATGTGATCACGATGGCATAACTCGAAAGGAGAGTTGCAGAGAACAGAATACCTTTGGTGGCTGCATCTCAGGGGATACAGCCCCACCACAATATTCCAACACCGGTGATTTGAAGGAGTTGATCTTTTCGGCCTGTTTCACAGCTCGATGGTCCATCCAGACGATGACGTTTCTCCTCGTATCGCCACTCCGGGAAACAGTGACAGGCTCTCCATCAAAATCCACGGCGACTGCACAGTGGAAAAAACGGTTAGGTTGTGAGGAAGATGATGAGGGAATATGGGAGCTTACCCAGAGAGCAAGTAGCAGCAAAACCTAAACCGGTGACTTCATCGCCGGATATATTACCAACGGAGCATGCCTTCTTAACGGCGGTGCAAATGGCGAGCCATATATCCGTCGAAGATTGCTAAATCGAGTGAACGGATATGTGAAACAAATGAAAGGAAAAAAAAAAAAAACCGAATGATCTGAGATGTGAAACCTCGATACAATCTCCATCTTTCCATATCTGGATGGGGCTACTGGCACTGCCGATCAGTCGTCCATTCCCATCGAACAAACCTGGAAGGAAGAACACAGTGAACGCTCATCCCGATTATCATAGCCTCAAACGCATATTTATTTTCAGCATCCTGGATCCAAGAACATACTGATCACATGGACTGAAATTAAAAATTCCTTTCGGTGAAAACTCGAAAGGAATCAGTATCGAGAAGGAGTTAAGGACAAACCAGCACGCGCACTTCCCGTGCCGACGTCGACGCCGAGAAAAATGGAACGGCGTTGAGGTGGTGGCGTCATCTAAAGGGCGCCGAATCAGTCGGAAAATTCAATATCTCCGGCGAACACCGTCGGAATAACAACGACTGTGGTGCGGAATCTTATCCGCAATTATTTTATTTATTGGTCAAAATTCAATAAAAAATAATGAAGGACAATTTCTTCGGCGCCTAATTCCCTCCCTAATTTCCCAAATGCGCCTAATTTATATATATATATATATATATATGAAATCCGGTGGTCTGGGTTTCTAAAGAAAAGTCAACACAACACCTTTCCTCCGCGCCTTTCTTCAGGATAATGGCGGTGTTTCCGCCTTTCCTCCGCCGCAGATCCTTCCGCGGAACTTATATTTTCCACGGCGGTCGTTGTGTCCATTCTTCGGTAGAGTACCCCTTAACTTACCCGATTTACACCGTTTGGGGTTCCAACACATCCCTCGGCAAAACCCTAGTCTCCGCGGGTCTGTCCATCACTTTTCTTTCGTCTACGTCAGAAACGTTTTCCAAGAAAAGATTCTTATACGTGAAGCCGCTGCAGACTGGTTTTCCCGACGACTCCGATTCGCGCTTCGTTTACACTAAATTCTGCGACTATTTCACACGCTCGGCGTTGCCGTTTTCTGCTCTTGCTTCGAATCAAGTCTTCAAGGCTTCTGCTCCTGCTGCCCCCGCGCTTTCTGGAAATGGTTCTGTGGGCGATAAAAGCGATGGATTCGTGAACGCGAATTTCCACGAACAGAAGAAACTGCGAGGCACTGCAAGTGACGAAAAGGAATTCCGTCCCCGATCAGAGTTAGTGTGCTTGACGATGCACGCCTGGAAAGCCGCGGTATCACCTCATTTAGCAGCTGAAAACGAACAAGCTTTCGTCGAAGACTCACAGGTGTTAGAATGGAAGGATTTGGCCACCTTATCACTCCACCAGCCTTATTTCTCCTCAAATCCTTCCATTCTAATAACAGGTCCTGGACATGTTGAAGAGATCATTATCGGGAGCATTCGGCGGTGCTCCAGGATTGCAGGATATGTGTGTTATCGAGACTGCCGGCGGTGTAGCCAGCCCAGGGCCGGCCGGAACTCTACAGTGCGACCTGTATCGGTGCGTGCTTTTTGTCTCTATATTCCTTCCTGAACTGCTAGTTCTCTGTAGCTGATAGTAATGGCATAACCTTATCAACTGCAGGTAAATGAGATTGGTTTTAGGCTTTTAGCTACCATTGAATTTATTTTCAGCCATTTTTATTGATTCTGAAACTTTTCTTGTTACAGCCCTCTCCGCCTACCTGCCATTCTAGTTGGGGATGGACGTCTTGGTGGTATTTCAGGAACTATATCAGCTTACGAAACATTAAAGTTACGTGGGTATGATGTTACTGCTGTTATATTTGAAGACTATGGTCTCAAGAATGAGGTGCCCTTATTGTCATACTTTCGTGATAGGTAATGGAAACGCTTACTTACTACTTGTTTTGTTCTGGTTCTATGATGTAATTATGTTTGTGGGCTTCTTCAGGATTCCTGTACTTGTACTTCCATCGATACCAACAGTCATGTCGGATAATCTGATAGAATGGTTTCAGAAGTCTCAGCCAGTTTTTGGTGCTCTTTCAGAAATAATGTTCTCAGATTTTCAGGAAAGAGTTCATCAATTACGTCGTATGCCAAAGCAAGCTTGCGATATTTTCTGGTGGCCATTCACTCAGCACGGGCTCGTACCTGAAGACAAGGTCACAGTAATAGATTCGCGGTGTGGAGAGAATTTTTCCATACTAAAGGTTGAAAAAATAAGGATTTCTTATATGATTCTGCTTCACAATAGCCTCCTGTTTAGTTAATGAATGAGTACTGACTTACCTTCGTATCTGAATTAGCACCGGAGTTTTGATTTCGTTTCTCAACAATTCGATGCTTGTGCAAGTTGGTGGACTCAGGGCCCTGATGCAACCCTGCAGGTCAGGCTTTTTTCAAATATTCTTTCGAATTTGTTTTCATATTTCGCCTCTAAAAAGTTATTTCGCTATTTCATCTTCTTCTTCTTCATCCCTTGGGCTCTCAAAACCATTATGCTGTAGCCTGTATATATATATATATTGATTAGGTGATTACAGATAGAACTTGCCAGAGATATGGGCTATGCCTCTGCAAGATACGGGCACGTGATGTTCCCGGAAAATGTGTATCAGCCATCTCTAGAATTAGCTGAGCTTCTACTTGAAGGTGTAGGAAAAGGTATGTTGCGAAAATAGATAGTTAATCAGGGGACGTATTGTGTATCTATCCTCTATATTTCAACTTGCATTATGTTTGGTAGGATGGGCTTCCAGAGTGTACTTCTCTGACAATGGATCCACAGCAGTTGAGGTTGCTCTCAAGATGGCGTTTCGCAAGTTCCTATTCGATAATGGATTCATCGTGGGCAATGCTGATGAGAATTACCAATGTTTCGATCTGAAGGCAAGAAACGTATATACCTTTTTTTTTTTTTTTTTTT
>KE532102.1:0-12629 GCA_000441915.1 Genlisea aurea | reverse complement strand
CAACAAAAAACATTAAATTTTACATTAATTAACGGTGTTGGGTATATTTTGCCACAAAATGAAACATAAGGGGTATAAATTGCAATTATGAAAGAAATGGAGCATTTTTTTGAAAGATAAAGAGTATAAAATGCCAATTACCCCATTATAAATTGTTAGTTATTATAAATTAAGTTCGTAATTTACGTAGTACACATAAAATAAGTTTGTTTATTTCTATGTTAGTACATTATACATTTATTTTTCTATTGGTAACTTAATGATTAATCGAGAAAAAAAATTAAGAAGGCATAAAATTAAACGGTTTAACGGTTAACCGATTAACCATTAAGATGAAATCACTTTTATTGCACACAATAACATACAATAGCATGGGAAATAAAAGACAGAGGGAGGGTTTTTATTATCATCTAATCGGAACCCTACACATAACACACTCCTGTAGGTGGGAGGGGTTATTATATAAGCAAGTTCCATATCAGACAACCGACCCTTTCGTTATTGGATACTGGATACGATACTGGACATTCCGTCGACGTAGTGATTGGTGACAAGTGCTCCATCTCCTTCTCCATTAACGCTTCTGGCCACCCTGTTCAAAAAGAAAAAAGAATTAACGCTCCTTGCGAAGGGGCCATCATAACGGGCATGCGTACAGAAGGAATTAGGGTTTAGGGGGAGAGATACGATTCCGATTAGTTACCCCAAATCTGACGTTGTAAATCGGCCCGCCCTGGCCGTTACCAGTGGGGGTGCAATTGTAGTTCGGAGGGCCGGCATTCATGCCCGGAGGGTAGTACGGTGAGCAGTTATATCCGCTCGGAAAGTTCTGGGGCTGGGGCTGACTGTTCGGAAAGTTTGGGGGGTAGCGATCGCCCATGATTCAGAAGGTATGCTGGAATAGAAATGAGAAAGAAAGAAAGTAATGGTGGAATAGAATGAAGAAAGTTGGCAGTATTTATAGGGCAAAGGACCAACGCCACGTCACACCACTGTTTGCTTCACCATTATTATTTAGACATTATTTCAAAAAAATACCTTATTTAGGGTGAAACAAACAAGGTATTCCAGGGTATGACGTGGTATTTACAAAAGGTCAAAAAATAAAAAAAAGGTATTTACATCACATATCCATTTTATTTTATAATTAAAAATTATATTTCAAAATTTAGTAATTTATACCCAACGCCGTTAACTAATTGAAAAATTAACGTTTTGCATTGCAATTTATATCTATTATGTTTTAATTTTTGACAAAATATATCCAAATTGATGGCGTCATCAAACGGATAACGATGGATGACGTTTCAAAAAAAGACATATTTGGCCGGCAGGTTTGAAAAATCAGGGTGGGTGATGAATTTTGACTGCCTATTTAATTAATTAATTATTTATTTATTTATATTTTTATAAACAAAACCGTCAATTATCAACTTATTAAGGAAGTGACATCATATCCCCTATGATCCGGACTCGGATTTTATGATAAGTTTATCCACGGACCAAGTGAACTTGGACACTTACTAGCCTGCAGGGTTGGACATCGAACGGCTAAATGGACCTATATATATGGACGTTGAACACCCTACGACGATGAACGCCTACGACATCACGTCTCCTCATAGCCCCTAATGACTTGGTTGTATCGTCATCATTCATTACACATCACCGAGATTAATAGGATGATGATAAAATGGGCTATTGTAGAGTCATTGTCAGGGAAACAATAAGATTAAAAGATAAAATCCGTAAACCTTTCATAATTCTTTTTTTCCGTAGCAAACTCGAATCGGATTCTATTGAAACCAAAAGGTTAATAAACGAGCTCAACCCATAGTATGAATGAGATAGGTGACCTATTGAGAATTTTGCTACGTGGAACGTAAAACCGTGAGCGCCAGTTCGAAAGCGGACAATATTGTCAAAAGGTGTAACATATCCTCCACCGTCCAATGTGTGAGGGAAGACCAATTCCTTCAATAAGAATAATATATTATTTTTGATTAATCAAATGTCGATATGTGGTCCTCAAGTTTGAAAAATATTCAGAATGGATTGTGAATTTTGATTGGCAATTGAATTATTTTTTTTAAAAAAAAAAAAAAAACTACAAATTTTGTCATGGTTATTTTATAAATACAATTTTAATAAATATATAACATTAACAATAAATTTCATATATATTTAAAAATTCAAACAATTTACAATTTTTGTTAAAATGTGTAAAATGTATGAATTAAATTGTATTTATAAAACAATTATAACAAAAATATGTTGAATTGAAAAACATATATGAACAAATTTGTTAAAAACCCCATCAATGATTATAAAAAAATATTATATATATATCATTGTAATTATATGCAATAATAAATAAAGAATAAAGAATTTAATATACAATTCCTCATTAATTTAAAATGAATATCCCACATCGAATAAACATATGATAACAAATTCGATTATTACTTATAAATTAGGTCTACACAATTAAAAATAAAAATAAAATAATTCAAAAGCATTACTAACGGTGATAATTTTGCAATCTACAGTATAAGATAAAAGAAGATGGAAAAGGTAGTAATCATTCTTCTTGCTTGGTTTGGTGCAGTTATGTTGATCGGCTCGATCTACGGAGTCTTTATATGTATCTACGGTGAAAAAAAAAATGATAGTCCTCCTCATCCTAGAGGTGACGCATGATTATTATTTACGATTTATGTATGCATGCGTATGATTGCAAATTATTTATGAATATATTATTAGTATCTCATTGTTATCATTTCTATTAATTAATATGTTTTACTATACAGTAATATTGTATTATAAAATATTATTTTAAATAATTATAATGAATTTATTATAAAAAATGATTTTAAAATAACAATCGAATAAATAAATAAAATGAAACATAAATCACTCGAAAATTCTTCTAACTATATCTATGAGACAGACTCATCACATCGAACAATATACAGTAGAAACGTCATTCAATATTATTCTCAATTTACATAAAATCAAGTCAGTGCATCATGTTGGGGAAATATTCAAACTTTTTAAATATAAAATCCATATTTTTAGTAGCAGTAGAGTCGAACTAAAACTTTGTCAAATCCATATCACATTAGAAACACTGTGAAACGAATATTTAAAACAAATCGCAATTACACCATTTTTAGAATCACGTTACTAATCGTGTCCGCCAACAACATAGGAGATAAAATTTGCGGGAAATATCTATCATCGAAGCCAAAATGTTTAATGTGTCCCAACTTGGGCGATGCATCTGTCAGACTATTACCTTGCCGTGGGACATGCCGAACGTGATGTGCTTTGAAATGGGCCAATAGCTGTAGCAGATCAGTGACATTATATAATGTATCTTCCGACATTATATAACGTATCTTCGAAACGAAACGCGATCATTTGATATTATATAATGTATATTGTCAAAAAAAAAATCATGTTACTAATAATCTATAGTTTAATTTTTGGAACAAAAATAAGGTAAATTGATCAAATTGAAATTAAATTCGATTTAATTTGATTTTATATTTCAAATTTTTGAATAATTTAATTTCATCATTTCTGTATAATTTTTAAAATCTAATTAATCAATGATTATAAAAAAATTATATATCATTGTAATTATGGGCTATAATACAATACATAGATTTTATCGAATTATATTAGTATTGCACTACTTTTTCAATATGTATACGAATCAATCAGATCACATATTTTAACGTAATAGTATTATTTAAATATCTTTATAAACTAACTTTTTACAAAATTTGCAAAGCATGATTAAAAAAGTTTTACATATCATTTCAATTATCTACAATAATAAATATATAATGTATGAAATTTTTCCTCATTAATTAAAAATGAATATCCCACATCGAAGAAACATGATAACAAATTCGATTATTATTTATAAATTAGGTCTACACAATTAAAAATAAAAATAAAATAATTCAAAAGCAGTACTAACGATAATAACTTTGCAATCTAGAGTACAAGATAAAAGAAGATGGAACAGGTAGTAATCATTCTTGTTGCTGGGTTTGGTGCAATTATGTTGATTTGCTCGCTTTACTTAGTCTATATATGTATCTTCGGAGAAAAAGAAAAATGACAGTCCTCCTCATCATGGAGGTGACGCATGATTATTATTTATGATTTATGTATACATGCATATGATTGCAAATTGTTTATGAATATATTATTAGTATCTCATTGTTATTATTTCCATTAATTAATATATTTTACTATATAGTAATATTGTATTATAAAATGTTATTTTAAATAATTATAATCAATTTATTATAAAAAAATGATTTTAAAATAATAATCAAATAAATAAAATGAAAAATAAATCACTCGGAAATTATTCTAACTATATCAATGGGACAGACTTATCACACCAAACAATATACAGTCTTCATTCAACACTATTCAAGTTAATACATCATGTCGGGGAAATATTCAAACTTTTTAAATATAAAATCCATATTTTTAGTAGCAGTAGAAACACTGTGTCGAACTAAAATCCATACTTTTAGTCGAACTAAAACTTTGTCAAATTCATATCACATTAGAAACACTGTGAAACAAACATTTGAAACAAATCGCAATTGTTCAATCTTTAGAATCATGTTACTAATCGCGTCCGCCAACAACATAGAAGATAAAATTTGTGGAAAATACCTATTGTCGAAGCCAAAATGTTTAATGTGTCCCAACTTGGCCAACGTATGTGTCAGACTATTACCTTGCTGTGGGACATGTCGAACGTGATGCACTTTGAAATGGGCCAATAGCTGTACCACATCGCATTATATAACGTATCTTCCAACATTATATAACGTATCTTCTTAGACGTGATCTTTTGATATTATATAACGTATCTTGTCAAAAAAAAAGAATCACGTTACTAATAATCTATAGTTTAACTTTTGAAATAAAAATAAGGTAAATTGACTAAATTGAAATTAAATTCGAGTTAATTTGATTTTATATTTGAATTTTTTGAACAATTTAATTTCAATATTTTTGTATAAATTTTTAAATCTAATTAATCAATGATCATAAAAAAATTTATATATTATTGCATTTATGGGTTATAATACAAGACATATATTTTCGTCATTTATATTAATTTTGCACTAACATTGCAATATATATACGAGTCAATCATATCACATATTTTAACGTAATAGTATCATTTAAATATCTTTATAAATTAACTTTTTCAAAAATTTGCAATGCATGATTAAAAAAAGTTTTACATATCATTTTAATTATGTACAATAATAAATATATAATGTATGAAATTTTTCCTCATTAATTAAAAATGAATATCCCACATCGAAGAAACATATGATAACAAATTCGGTTATTACTTATAAATTAGGTCTACACAATTAAATATAAAAAATAAAAATAAAATAATTCAAAAATAATACTAACGGTAATATTTTTGCAATCTACAGTAGAGATAAAAGAAGATGGAAGTTGTAAAAATCATTATTATTGCTGTGTTTGGTGTAATTTTTTTTATTCTCGTGATCTGCGCAATCCTTATACGTATCTGCGCATTCTGTGAAAAAGAAAATGATCGTCCTCCTCGTCCGAGGGGTGACGCATGATTATTATTTATGATTTATGTATTGATCCTTATGATTGCAAATTGTTTATGAATATATATTAGTATCTCATTGTTATTATTTCTATTAATTGATATATAATATATTTTTTACCGCATAGTAATATTGTATTATAAAATGTTACTTGAAATAATTATAATCAATTTATTATAAAAAATGATTTTAAACTAACAATCGAATAAATAAATAAAATGAACAATAAATCACTCGGAAATTCTTCTAACTATATCTATGAGACAGACTCATCACATCGAACAATATACAGTATATGCATCATTCAACACTATTCTCAATTTATATAAAATCAAGTTAGTACTAGGTAATTTTAGAATATCGAAGGTGTAACACATTTACAGATAATCAAATCAACTCGCACACTTACTAGCGTAAATGGGATTATCTGTACAACAGATTAATTTTTTGCTTGATGATTTCATAGTTCAATGTATTAGAGTGGACATATCTTCTTAATGGAATTGAATTTGTTCAAAAAAAAAAAATGTCAGTACATGATGTCGGGGAGATATTCAAACATTTTAAATATAAAATTCATATCTTTAGTAGCATTAAAGTCGAATTAAAACTGTGTCAAATCCATATAACATTAGAAACACTGTGGAACGAAGATTTGAAACAAATTGCAATTACATCATATTTAGAATCACGTTACTAATAATCTATAATTTAATTTTTGGAACAGTGTCAATTTTTTTTGGAACAAAAATAAGGTAAATTGACCAAATTGAAATTAAAATTATGGGCTATAATACATTTAATTTGACCAAATCATTTAATTTGATTTTATATTTCAAATTTTTGAATAATTTAATTTCAGCATTTTTGTATAATTTTTTAAATCTAATTAATCAATGATCATAAAAAAAATTTATATATCATTGCAATCATGGGCTATAATACAGGACATAGATTTTCTCCAATTATATTAGTTTTGCACTAACTTTGCAATATGTATACGAGTCAATCAGATCACATATTTTAACGTAATAGTATCATTTAAATATCTTTATAAACTATCTTTTTCAAAAATTTGCAATGTAGGATTAAAAAAGTTTTACATATCATTTCAATTATGTACAATAATAAATATACAATGTATAAAATTTTTCCTCATTAATTAAAAATGAATATCTCACATCGAAAAAAAATATACCACAACAAAGTCATATATTAATTATTCGAAACAAAATAAAAATATTATTCATATATATATGACTTAACACAAAATAAAAATATTATTCGAAACAACAACCAACGGTAATAATTTTCGCATCTTCCCTTCAATATCAACTTTATTATTTCGAATTTTACAATTTATTAGTATTTTTTTTTATCAATTGGATCATAACATATAAACTCCACTGCGCACACGAGTACACCAAATCAAATATTTCAACAGAAGCTTATCATGTATATATATTTTTTACACTGACTTATTGCAATTATGTAATGGCAGGTTCAAAGGAAACGATGAATTCTTACACTAGCATTATCATAATTGTGGTTGTCGTAATCTTGGTGCTTATCGCGGGTGTTACGGCCCTTTTATGTACTAAAGGTGGAGCATATGAGGATGCCAGGAAATTATTCCCTAAGAAAAATCCTGCTGCTGCTCCTGCTCCTGCTGCTGGTCCTGATCCTGCTGCTCCTGCGGAGGGAGCTGCGAAATGATTATTACTTACTTATGCATGGATGTGCATGAGAGTAAATCATGATTGATGTTTATTATTATTATTACGAAGTAGCTAATAATCTAATAAAATTATTATTATTATTATCATAACGTATTATTATTCCGTGATTGATGTATGATATATATAGTCATATATTTTTCAACCTAATAAAATTAACTTATGCCTTACAAAGTATAGCTAATGCCTATGTACTAATGTACATACATGATACATACATACAAAACCTTGTAATAAATAACAAGGCGTGGTCACCCTGGGGTGGGAATATCGCGAACCATGAATTTCAACACTCGAATCCGTCGCGAATCGAGTATTTCGAGGCATTCCGCGAGATCCGATTCGGTGACGAGCAGAACCCACTCGTCATCATCGTCAACGTACTTCAGTCGGAACTCTCCCAACCGCAGCTTGAACCTCTTGCCGATCTCTCCGTAGAGACCGTCGCACCCGGATCCCCGGTCGAACTTGAATCGAACTGTATCATCCCCGTAAGAAGCCTTGCACACGATTCCGCCGCACTCATCGTCGCGGCTCCTCGAACCCGACGGATTCGAGGAATCCGTCGTGCTCGAAGAGGACGCGCGTTCCGCAACGACGTTCGGAGGGCTCGATTTCTCGTTCCGGACCAGCGGATCGGAATCTCCCACGAAGGGCTCGCCTTTCTGCAACCCCGTAACGGAGTCGAAAGGACTCGAACATACGTCCTCCAGCTTCAACCCTCCCTGAACGGAATCCAGAACGCTCTGCAACTTCCGCAGAGAGCGGTTCACTTTGTTTATCTTCCGAGACGGCCATCGCGCAATGCCGTGTTGCCTGCATATCCTCTTCAGAGTCGTCGGACACACTGAGATATGGGAATCACAACGATTGTAAGGAAAAAAAACACAGCTTGTAAAAGATCGGAAAGGGCCGTACCGCCGAGGCTCCTCGCGGCATCCTTGAGACTGCCGGAGAAATATTGCTGAAGAACGCTTAAGCTGACGTGCTTTTCGCCCGTGTTTCGCTTCTTCTCACTCTGTTTTTCAGGTCCCTGTTTTGCACACATTCAATCTCAATCCACACTTTCAAAAACATATATATGATGAAACTACCTGTTGATAGGGAGGATTCGTATTAAGTTGAGAGACATCCATGAGAAGCAACTCATCATCCGAAACAGTTCTCAAACTCCGACAAATGCGTTGCATCGTACCCGAAATATTATTCAGTAAGTGTTGCTGCTCCGCGCTTCCGGTCGCATCAGAAGGAAGAAAGAATTCCAGCACGTAGTCATCACTACCGGTATGAGTACTTCTCAGCCTGATAGCCACTGCGGCGTTTAGTCCGAATTTTCGAGCGTGATGGACCAGGGGATACTCGTTTATGTGATATTCTTTCAAATCCGGGTAGAAGAAAGGGCGATTCGATTGCAGAGCCTTTCCGACGACGCCCTGCCCTGCTTCGAGATAATGTTCCGAACAAGCGTGGACAAAGCCTTTCATGGTTTTGTCGTAAACGTAACAGGCCGTGTCCTCGACGCATAATTTCCCGACACCGCTCCATCTTTTGGGACGCAGCTCGATAACTCCATCGCCCGAATCTTCTTTGAGGCTGCACGGTATCCACGTCAGGGCAAGGGGAAGTCGATGCGCATGACAGACGGCTCGTAGCACGTCCGAAATTTCTGATAAGGCTACTCGCTGGCTATTGGATAGGCTCTGCAAGGAGATCAACCAGCAAAGATAACCAACTGCTTAAAAACAAAGAAATCGAAAAATAAGGGAAATTTTTTAATTGGGAGGGACTAAAACAGATAATTAAGTATTTACGAGGGACCTATTGTTATAAAAAAAAAACCTGTGGAAGCAGTCTTGGAGGTGCTCTACTCCTCAAATTCACAGCCTGAGAAATTACTCAACTTTCAGAGTTGATAAGTCATGCTTAAAATTACGCTAGAAAAAAAAAAAAATGTATAGGAAGAAATTAACCTGCAAAACACGGCAAAGATTTTCGATCTCCGAATCGAAATTCGACTTTTCCTTCATTGTAACGAGTTCCAGCACCGCACAGCAGGAACTATCCGGTGAATTGAGATCAAAAACGGGTAAAGCGATTGAGCCTCGTACTTTATGATCAGCAGCATACTGCACACGGAGGTACTCGGACTCGGTATAGTACATCAAATTCGATGTCCATTCCGGAAACTTTGAAGTGAACACACGACCGGGAAGTCCCAAGAAACCCCCTGGTCTCGATTCAACTGAAAATGTAAACGATCTCGACACCTCACGGTATCCGGAAAGAGTCTGATCGAGCAAATAAGGCTGATCGGAAGTGCTCAATACGTATTGGTCTCCGTTCTTTATCGGAACCCAAACCTGCAGCAACAAACTTCCTCCGGTATTCTCTTTGAAAAGATGCAATGCAGTGAGCATTTTTTCGGAAAGGGAAGTTTTCGGATGCCTGGGTATGATGCTTCCATTGATGACATCACCGTCATTATCCGTGGTCTCGACCAAATCGAACTCAGAATCTGAAGCAGCAAAAGGCATTTGATCATCCATAATGCCGAAATCCTCCGACATAACTCCAGAGTTGTACTGATTCGGAATGTTCAGCACATCGAACTGAGAAAAAGTCGTTGCTGCTCCATTCAGCGGGAACATGAGAAACGAAGGGTCATTGAGGTATGCATCGATGTTCATCAACTCTGTGGCGGTAGAAAATGTATATTCCGAATACGAGTTCGGGACGATGCTATCTTTTGATTCTCCATCCATAACTCCTTTCAAGCCTTTATGCATCACAGGGTCATTGGCCTTAAACATTTGATTCAGTTAAACATCAGAGAAAACCAAAGAGATTCACAGCAGAGAAGCTGAATCATAGATATCCTTATATGTTACAGAAATCCTGCAAAATACAAATAAATTAAGCGGGTTAATCAACCAACCAAAGGTGCATGACAAGTTGAATAATTTTGTTGGTCGAATCCCTAGGCAACTAACTAGCGCATAAAAATCGAGAAAATTCTCATCGTTTTCAGAAACAAACTTCCACTAGCAGATAAAAGTAAACCCCAACAATACTTCAAAAATGAAGAAAATACAAACAGAGCTACAGGATTTTTTTCGGATAATTCAGTCAGAAACGGTCAAAACTACCGCCAATCAACATCCACAAAACCTCAAAAAAGGCGTAGGCATAACGAAGAATTTCGACAACCACATGAATTCGCGGTCAGCACAAGTGTAGAACATTCTTGAAAACCACAAAATTAAACCTTACTGTTCACGACGGTTAATTTTTTTCTCGAATGGAAACAAGCAAGAATAAAAAAGAAAAACCTAAACCTCGGCGGTGGCGATGGTGATGCGGATACTGGAGAGAGAGCAAGTGGATTGAGACGAATGAATTCCGCTTTTCTGACTGTTGAAATACATCGAGACATTTGTCAACACCGCTATTGTCGTGGCTGAAAATTCCATCTCAAAAGAAAAAAGCGGTTCCCCGATTGAAATGATTCTCGGATTCCAATTACTCGATGGAATGGCACTAAAATTCTTCCATCAGCTTCATTCCTCCGCTCTCTCTAATGGTTCATCAGAAGAATACGGAAGATAGATTCTCCATCACGCTGAATAATGGATTCCTCTTCCGAATTCCGATTGAACAAGAAAGGACAAAACTTACGCGATGTAAAAAAATAACATTTTTTATTATTAATTTTATTTTCCTTTAAAAATGACACATCAATAAATAAAAAGAAAAAAATAACATTTTCAAAATAATTTATAATACATTTCAAAAAAAAATAATAATAATAATTTATAATATAAATGACAGGTATGAGATGTTTGGGAGATAGCTCGATCGGTTGCGGCTGCATCTTGCGTGACTCGAACGCCGATCTTATCGCATGGCAGGCGGCTATGACATTATCATTCTCGGGCTCCTCCGATTCTTTGTCAATTGAAGCCATTGCCGCACTGGAGAGATTAAAAAGTGGCGTCTCGCCTTAGGATCCCGATGATCGCTCTAGAGTCGGACAACGTGCAGCTAATCTCATGCCTATCCGGCAAGGGATGCCCACCTCGACATTTATCCCCTATGGTAGCAGACATAAAGTCCTTCTTGACCAAGTTCGACGACTTTCAGCTTTCGACTATGAAAAGGAAGGCCAACTCTGAAGCGCACCTTATCAGTAAACATAGGTATCACAATGTTTGTAGTAGAAGTTTAAGTCTGTTACAATCATTTGTACACCCTCGATCCATTTAATCTAAATTCATCGATTACTCTTTAAAAAAAAAAAAATAAAAAAAAAGCTCAATTCTATAATATATAAATCAATAGATAGATTACATAACTGAAAATTTGAGAATTCGCAGCAGAATAAAAACCAAAACTAAACAAACCCTAAACCTCAACTTTCAAAATGTTTTTTTTTTTTTTCATAACAGAATCACAAGAAATAGGAAGAAAGTTAGCTGCAATGGCTTACAGCACCAGTTTCACAGATCCTGCACACTGAGACCTGGAGCATAGAGAAAAAAACAATGAGTGAAATTGAGGAAGAAGCTCCAAACTAAACATCGAATAGCAGCACAAAAACGCATATCTTGTCAAGCCACTACCCAGATGAATATAATAAAGTAGTAACCTGGTGGCAAAGATTGCTTCAATTTGTCAGCCTTCTCGGGATCAAAGACACAGAGAGTGTACAAATACTTGGAGCACCTAACCTTGAACTTCACCACTTCTTTGCTTCTCTTGATTTTCACAGATCGTGCATCCTTCCGACGTGCAGTCAGAAGGAAGTCCTTTATCTCATGAATTTGCTTCGGCTGTCAATCGAAAACAATAGCTTTTTATCAGATTTACAATCAAGTGAGTGACAAACCAAAATTTTCTATCTTCAACAACAAAGAGATTTCATCGCTCGGAGCAAAACTTGCAACAAAATCTCACGAGAAAAGGTGCATTTTCGCTACAAAACACAAACGCACATATAATACACCGTATACACAAAAAAAGCACATAGAGGATCTTTATCCTACGAACAAAATCGCTGAAAAAACAACTGAACTACATGATCGAACTTGAATCCAACATATGCCGAGCGAGTTTCAACGATCTTACCATTTCGAAGGAATTCCGAGGGCCGATCGGAGCAAAACGATGCGGCCGCGTTAAGAATCTACAAATCGGCAGTTCACGTTCACAGTTACGATAAAACCCAAACCCTAGGCCCAATTTTCAATTATACGTC
>KE532030.1:0-11781 GCA_000441915.1 Genlisea aurea | reverse complement strand
AAACTTCCCTCGAAGGCCGCCACTCGAAACCCCATCGCCGCCGCCGCGAAACTCGATACTCCGAAGCCTGCGCCCACGTCGACGAACATCCCGTGCCTCTCCGTCGTCTTCTCCAGCAGCTTTTGGATCGCGGAAGCCGTGGTCGGCGCTTCGAACGGCTTCCCTTCCAGCATCCGCAGAATGTTGCGATTCGCCGGAGGATTTTCCGGCGAGAAGTCGGGGAGGGAGTACATGATCGGGAATTCGAGGCCCTCCGCGACGTTGGCGAAGACGGGGTGGGATTGCGGAGATCCGTAGCAATCGAATGGGTTTTTGAGGATTTCGACTTCGATTAGTTTCGGTGTGTGGGGAGTCTTCGTGGAGAGGTAGATAAATACCAAGAAAACGAAGGATGAACAAATGAAGAGTACGAGATTGTTTTTTGTCAGTAATTTTGTTGTCAATGTGCCCGCCATGTTGAAATCGGAAGAATCGCTTCCGATCGATCGGAAAATCGAAACCCACGATCGGATTTTATGGAAGCTTTGATCGGCTATTTGACCTCGATAGCTCTTTGGGCTGGCTATTAACAGTTAACGGGTTTTGAGGGCAACTGAATAATTAGGGCTAGACCACGTTTTGGGGGGGGATGCAACTTGTTTAGGGTTTAGGCGGAGGAGCGATGGCGAAAAATCTCCCCTGCCTTTCGTATTGAAGCTGTATGTTGCGTTTTAGCTTCGGTGTGTAGCCATCGTCGTTGAATTTTGTTTGATTCGGAGAAGAAAATGGGAGCTCCGGTTCCGGTCGAAACGGTCGCTACTGCAGATTCCGTCATCTTGTTGGATGATGAAATTGAAGGTAAAATCATGGCCTCCAGCGATTACTCCTTCCGCAAAATCGGGAGTGAAGTCCCCGTGTTGTCCGACGAAGCATCCTTATTCGATCCCCTGTGCCCTCCCTCGAAACCCCTCGCGGTGTCCGAACGGTTTCGCCTCCTCTTCGTCGCTCATCCCAAAGGTAAAAAAAAAAAAAACTCTCGCGGGTGTGCGACGTTTCTCGGTTCCTTCCCACCAAAAAGGTGATTGATTATTCTAATGCAGTCAATGGTTTCTGGATTTAGGTTTCTGTGTCACGAAAACTGCAGACGTGATGACAGCGGCGGAGAAGGTTGAAGTGGAGGGGAAATGCTCATCGATACAGGAATTCAGTCTGGTTGATGTTCCCTTGGAAAATGTGTCGATGCTCTCCCTTTCCTCTGATGATGCCTTGCTTGCTGCTTCTGTGACCAACGAAGTCCATTTCTTTGCTGTTAGCGCTCTACTCCATAAGGTATCGTTATGCAATTATTCATAATCAATGAGTGATTAGAACTACACAGTAGAATTCTACCCAAGAGTGAGATATTCATTTGGGCTATGTTTGGAAATTCTTATTGATTGTGTAAATTGATATTGTGTTTCGATGCAATATTGTTTTGATCGTACATTTATCACTGATATTTAGTAGGAATAAAAATACTGATTCACCAGCATGGAACTTACAATGCTCATAAGTGTTATGATGTGATCCTGCTTGTGAGAAGGGCGATAATCGATATATATATATATATTTTTTAAATTAGTTATAGGGGAAATTTTTATTTTATGATATGAGAAATTTTCTTCCATTTTTGTGTCACATTTGAAACTTAGAATGCAGATTTTATGTGGATGGTAAGAAATTTTTTAAGTTCTAGTTCTGTATTTTTATTGCAGGAGCAGAAGCCTTCATTTTCTATTTCTCTTGATGATTTTATTTCCATTAAAGATGTATGCTGGTCCAAAATACTCGCCAAAGAGTATCTCATTCTTTCAGCCGACGGAAAGCTGTACCATGGGTCAGGCCAAGGTCCGCTTAATTTGGTCGCCGAAGGTGTTGATTGTGGTATGCCTTGTATTTATTTATGTATATATATATATATATATATATTTTGTATCTTCATGTGGTTTTTTAATGCCATGTTAGTGCTATGAACTCTAAAATGTAGTTTTAGAAAATAATGTTAGTGGAGTTTTAACATTGTTATATCAACTTCCTGACGTTGAGAAAATAATAACCAATTGAGTTTGCTCTTCTGGAGGTAACCTAAAATGTAGAATTTGGGGTTGAAGAATGTCTGATTCATATTCTCCAGTTAAATTGCTGCGTTAAGTTGTGCATGGATCTCTGTATGAGTGTTTTCTTACCACATTTTTTCTTTCTGCGTTTTTTTTGTTTTTTGCTTGACTTTTTTGCATAGCTTCATGGAGTTCTCAAGAGAACATTGCTGCTGTGGCTAAGAAGAACGTTGTTAGCATCCTGTCCCCAAAATTTAAGGAAAAATTGCAGTTTGTGCTACCATTCCAGTCCATTACTAATGGTAATGATGTCACCCAGGCGATTAAAGGTATTTTCACATCTCTATAATGCTTGTGCTCTATTAGATATCTAGCATATTGATACTTTTGTAAAAATCAATTTTGATGACTGTTTTTTTCCTGTCAGGCATTAAAATTTGATGAACCATCTAGTGGCCATAAGAAATGGCTGTCGTAATTCCCTTTATGATTTCTGGAAATAGGCTGCATATTTGTGACGGAAGAAAAAAAATATGATATGCATGCATGTTTACCTAGTGTTCTTGCTATTCTTATGCTTTTAGGATGCTCCCTTATCAAACTGCACTTTGATTTTTTGCCCTTCAATTTACAGATTGCAGGTCATCTGCATTGATAGTTTCTGATTTTTTTCTAGGAGATCTGTTCTTGCTTAATAACTTACAGTTGATAGCCTTTGTCCACTCTTGTGGTTCAATTTTCCCCCCTAATTACTTAATGGCTGCTATTGATTTGTGGGTTTCAGTTGATTTAATTGAATGGATCAAGCCAGATTGTATAGCTGTTGGATGTTTCCATTCATATGATGATGGAGATCGATCTTGCATTTTCCAAGTCATCTCAAGCAATACTGGCAACATAAAGGATGTAACTGTAATTCTTCTGGCTCATATATAATTTGTGGATAGTTGATCATGCATAAAATGTCTGTAGATTTTCTTTGGTCGAATTTGTTGTCGTATCATTATGCTAGTTTTCTCTAGGGGTTAGTCGATCTAAGCACCTTTAATATTTATTTTAACTTAAAGGTGAATCAATTCTTTCTTTCTTCTGCCTTTGGTAGTTCTCTGTTTAGATTCGATTATATATTGGGATTTTTTTCTCTTATTCTATCTTTGCATTCGATTTTGATGACGCTGTTGAAGCAACTTTAAGAATTGCTTTCATATATATATATTTTTTTTCAGGAGTCTTCGAAGCCAATTGTTGAATCTTTCAATGATGTGTACCTAGACCCTTGTTCTGATCTACCGGCCCAAACAGGATCACATTTGTTTCTGGGTTATTTAGACCAGTAGTATGTGTAATTTCCCACTGCTTATTACTTCTTTTTATGTTCTAGCATTTTGTGACAGGTTGCCATTTTTTATTCTTTCTGAATATTTAGCGCATGGTTTTCCGACTCGTTGTGACTTTTTTTCCCTTAATCTGTTGCAGTGGGGTGGCGTTTATTACTAATCTAAATGTATCACGTCAGGTTGGATTGATGGGTTGGTTTCTGGACAATGGGAAAAAGGAAGCTGCAATTGTTGATATCCAGAACGACTCTTGGAATATGCAAATTAATTACGAAGGTACTTTGACTTGAAACTGTGATTGGACGTTGTTAATGAATATCTCTCGTTTTTAGCCTCGTGTTTCATCTTTTATATTCTTCTTGTATTCAGCCAATGTAATCAATGTTTCTTGTTTTCAGAAAACGAAAACAATGTAATCGTGGGCCTTGCTGTCGACAAATTTTCTCAGAACGTGAATGCTCGGTTGAAAATTGGCAGCGAGGAAAAAGACGTGGCTCCTTGTTGTGTAATTGCTTCGTTGACTGTTGATGGAAAGATTTCTGTGTTCCACTTCGCAAGGTAACTCGAGCTCTTTGTTTGGGACTTTTTTGTCATACTGAATACAGTCGCAGATAGTTCTCTCAACGAAGTGATATGCTAAATTTACTTTGCTTTCTCTAGTGCCACAGGTGTTTTACCATCTCAGGAGGTCTTCTCTCATGTGGATAACGATGATAATGTTCCTCCGTTGACTAAGCCCCAGATATCTTCCTCACTTGGTGATGGGAATGTGGAACCAGCAATTTCTGTTTCTGAGCGTGCTGAACTTAAAACCGCTGAACCTGATAGGATCGGCTCTAAGGTTAGTGCCATTGATGAATTACTGCTTCCTAATGTCAGATTTGAAAATTTCCTATGGAGGTGTTGCTGTTGAAATTCATTTTGAGTAATCTCCTCTGGATTCTCAGACTACGAAATTCGATAACGCTGAAATTTCAAGCGGCTTAACGAGCTCACTTGGTGGGTCAAATGCTTTGAGTGAAGCTGCTATCACTCCTTCGAAGATGCAATCTTCCCGAGGCGTACTGCAACATTCTGAAAATGTTAAAGAGAAAACCAAATTTCCTACCGGTTCGAATTCTTTTGGTCTAAATGCCTCAACTTACCCTAGCTCACAAGGGCCTTTCGATCGGAGTGCCATTTCAAAAAGACCTTTCCAGCATGAATCCTCTAAGGAACTGGCTGCAACTTCATTCCCATCGAAGCATCCTCACTCTACGCTGCATGCTTCGAGGCATATTGGAAATGTAACATCCTTTTCTGCATGATATTTTGACTGTCGTTTTCTCTTCGTAGGTCTTACGTCTTTTCTACTTGTTTGATGCATATATATATATTTTTTTTGCCTATTTTGTATGAAGGCGGAAGAGATGATGCGGGCACTGGACGGTCTACTCGAAGACATTGAAGTAAAGGACGGGTTCATAGATTCATCCATCTCGTCTCAGATAAGTCCTGTTATGGAGTTAGAAGAGAGCATGTGGGCTCTTTCTGAAAGATGTAGAATATATAAGGTTTGTTCTTATACACCATTGTTGAGGAAATGGCCACTCGTCTGTTATTTTTAATTTTCCGATATTTTTACTAGTTAGAAAACGTCTACGTTTCCATGATTCAGCTGGTCCCTTATATGAGCTTGTGCCCGTTAAATCAAACTTCAGATTACGACGACATTTCTAATGAAATTTTGTCGATTTTTGTAGGGAGTAATGGATGAAAAGCTAAAGGATGTCAAACATCTTCTTGATAAAACAGTGCAAGGTTTGGTCCATATATGCTGCTTAATGTCACTTATAGAATGCATTTTTTTCGGTCGATACATCGCCTTCTAATGTTATCGACTGACTTTGCTTGAATATCCCCCCGGGTAAGGTGTAGGGTTTCGGACTATGATTACTGTGTTCTTGTAAAAATCGGAAATAGGCTCGCATAGAATGCTGCTAACGATTCTGCAAACGTGTTCTAAACACGATAAAATAAGCGTAATTTTGTGTTGTGTCGATTTTCTTTTAGTCCTTTTTTTATAAGGGCTCCTCCTGACTACTGTTGTTATGTTTCAGTGATGACAAGGAAAGCAAATATTGAAGGGATGCTGAAACAATCGACGGATGGTCGATATTGGGATCTCTGGGATCGACAAAAGTTGAGCTATCAGATGGAGTTGAAGCGGAAAAGTATATCGGAATACGAACAGGTTTTTTTTTTTTTTTCTGAGATATTTGCTGAAGCCATATCGATCGATCCCTTTTCGTTGAAAATTCGATTCGAAATAATGTCTGCAGTTACTGACGAACAAGTTGGTCGAATTGGAGAGGCATTTTAATACTTTGGAGTTGAACAAATTCGGAGAAAATGGGGAATCGCCGAAAAATCAGACGCTCCTGCGGAATCCGTCTAGTCATTTGAGGTAACCATCATCATTATATGCCTTACTTGCGGGAAACGGCATTTTATACCCCTTTCGTTTTTAAAATTCACGAGATATGTTTCATAATGAACCGGTTGGTATTCTTCTCCGTTGTGAATTGTCATTAAAATCTTAAACGTCTCGTCTGCTTGTTGAAGATGTTTGTCTTATTATATTACAATTTATATCCCTTATGAACGAAGCGTGCTGATGAGATTTGTTCATTATGTAAACAAATGAAGCATATTTTAGCCCCTTGCTTACCTTGTTATATTTCGGCATTTCGTAGTCGAGTAAAAATCACTTTAAATCCATCTTTTTTTACAGGCAGATGAAGTCCGTGCAGAGTCTGCGTAACACGATGAACGCCCAACTAGACGCTGCCGAACATCTCTCCGTATGCCTCGCCGAGCAAATGGCTTCACTGAGAATCGTCGAATCTTCCGAAAAACACGATATGAAAAGGCAGATCTTCGAATCCGTGGGCCTCTCCTATCCCGATCCATCTCCTCCTCCTCCGTCGAACAGGACGTCGAGTTTTCCCTCCCCCGGAGGTCGCTTATTATTAGCGTCGTCTTCTTTCGCAAGCGACGGCACTCCTGCAAAGAACCGCGTCGTCAGCGAACAGGAAACGGCTAGACGTCGACAACGATACTCCTTGGATCACGTAATGCTAATGCTTTTTTTTTCCTTCCGTCCTGAATGAGTTTTGATTGTTTTGATATTGTTACTTACCTCCAGAGTTGGACAAGCATTGAGCCCCCTAAGGCAACTGTGAAAAGAATGTCGAAAAAAGATCATGAGAAGAAGAGCAGTGAAAATCCTAACCCGCAGAAGAAATCGGAACTCGGTCGAGGCTCTTTGAGCCGCCATTTCGAAAACAGAGGTGCGCCGCCGTTTTTCCTGTAACTCTGGACTGTAAATAGAATGAACGAACGAGTGGCGGTATATTATATGCTTGCAGGTAGACAGGAAGTACCTGGCGAAACGAATGAAAGCGGATTTGGATCATTGAACCGACGGGAGGAGGCTGGTTTTCCGGATTTCGGAATCAAGACTTCATCGACCGGGATGACTCTTCCTTCGTCGACCTCGGAAGCCGAGGCGGCTCGAAGGCGTGATCCGATGATTTTGCATTCGACTGACCGAAGCTCAAGCCGTGGAAAGAGCGAAGAGTATATACTTGGCCAGAAACCGACGAACTTGTTTCGGGCGAGTCTTGGTTCCGGTGCTGAGGAAAAAGAGATGCTTACTTCGACTCCTCAGCTTTTTCCGAGTTTATCTTCTTCTTCTTCTTCTTCGCTGTCGAGTGGGAATAGGACAGCCGGTTTTGGCGCTTCGCTGCTTCCGAAGGCCTTTACTTCTGGCGTTTCGCCTCCTGATCTTTCATCCAAGTTATCTGAGCAGCCTCCGTATGGTGCCAGTAAGACTTCCGGTGAGGAAATGCCGATGCCGCTGCTTCAGAAAACCCTTGCTTCGTCCTCCCCAAAGCTTACACCGGAGGAAAATGAGGCGCCGCCACACCTTCAAAAGAAGGCTCCTGATCTTTCGCCGAAGCTGTCTTCTTCGCCTGAATCGTTTTCTTCAGGACAGCCCACGACTTCGAATCCACCGCCTGTCACTACTATTCCATCGGAAAAGTTTTCGGCTCCACAAGCTGCTGCTGTTTTTCCGGTCTCTGCGTCAATGGAGGCTTCTCCTTTTGCAGCGACTGCGGTTGTTTCCTCGGTTGCGGATGTTGTAAAAAAAGCAGCAACAACAGCAGCGGCTTCTGATGATATGGAGGAAATGGAGGAAGAAGCCCCTGAGACATCCTCCAAGACCAACAGTGATCATCTCTCTTTAGGAAGCTTCGGTGGATTCGGCATAAGCTCCAATCCGAATACGGCAACAGCAACGGCTCAATCTACGAAAAACCCCTTCGGTGTTGTTTCGAGTTCAGCAGCAGCACCACCACCACCACCACCATTTGGTACCACCGCCTTCCCCTCCTATACAGCACAGGGCGGTGGTGATCTGTTTCGACCCGCTTCTTTCAACCTCCCGTCATCACCATCATCATCCCATCAGTTAACTCCGCTGGTTAGCCCCGGAATTCCTGGTCAGTCTTCGGGTATGGCTGGATTCGGGCGGCCAGCGGCAGTTGGCGTCGGGCAACAGGCCATAGGTTCAGTGCTTGGTTCATTTGGTCAGTCCAGGCAGCTTGGGGGTGGAGGATCATCAGTTGGTTCCAGTGGATTTGCATCTGTGCCCAGCGGTTTCGGAGGTTTTTCAGCCGCCGCTGCTAGTAATACCGGATTCGGATTTGCAGCCGCTGCTAATAATACCGGAATGGGATTTGCCGCCGCTGCTACAGCTTCGCAAGGTTAGTAATTGACGTCCGGTTCAGTTCTCTGCAGAGAGCAACCTGTTGAAACAATCAAAATGTTACTTTGTTTACATTGTGTGTTGTTGACAGGCGGATTCGGAGCATTTAGCAACAACAAACAACAAGGTGGTAATTCTGGTTTCGGCGGAAGCCCCCCACCTTCTGAACTGTTCACACAGATGAGGAAGTAACAACTCAAAAACAATTGTGAGAATAGATTATCACAGGAAGTAAGTGATTATCAGGTGAAAAATGGGAAATTTAACAGCTTGAAACTGACTCTGTTTTGGTTCATGGTTATTATACAGGAACACCAAATTCGGAAATCCTCAGCAATCTCTTATCCATGGCTGACCTCTGCTGTCGCAATTGTGATGCCATTGAAGCCACCTGGTGAAAGGCAAGCACATATTCATCAGAAACCAGAAGACAAGAAGAAGAAAAAAAAAAAAAAAACCCTTCGGAATGAAATGCGTCCTTCTCACTCACTTCTGCCCGCAGCTTTATGGCCTCTCTACCTGGTATCTGTCTCAGTAGATCCATCAAATCTGATCATAAAATTATATGATTGATGTCAGATGAGTAAGCTGTATGTTGTAAACTATATTTATGATTATCATACCTTTAGCTTCAGCTTCAGCCTTGTAGACTGATTTGGCAAGTGTTTGAATTTGAGTTCCAGCATTCCTGCATTGCTTCCCATAAGAAACGCTTTCAAGAATAGAGAATTTTGGAGATTATATTACATGAGGCTTGAATATCCATGTTTCATGTCTTTTTCAGCGAGCATGGATCTCTGAAACAGCTTAACACCCTCCTTCTTCATCAGCTCAACTGATAAGTTCAATTCATTGACATTCTTTTCGGCTCGAACAAATCTAGCCTGTATACGGCAGAGCATTAACATTGGGAAAACAAGCTGCAACGGTCCGGGCGTATTGCACAACAGCATCAGTCGGTATACATACCTCCTCGCTCTGTAGTCGATGCAACGTTTGGCGCAACAGGAATCTTCTTGGCCCTGATAGATAAAAGGAAAGAGAATTCAGTTTTCAAGGAAGAGAAGAGCGAAAAACGATAGAGATGACAGATGATGTCAATGATTCATAGCAAATGATGCAGTTTTCTGAGCTACCAACTTCACATTTTCAGGCAGCAAAAAACATACCACGCATGAGGAAGAGGCAAGCAACAGCTAATCCAGCAGCCAAAGGTGGATTATCTCTTAGGTACACCACTTCATCTGCAGAAAGACACACAAATGCCGGGAAACTATAACACAAATATCAACAAAATGACTGCCTAGAAGAATGCCACAAAAGGACGAGAAGCTCGTACGTACCTTTGGCTTTGTTGAAGAAAGCCTCCTCGTAATATCTGTATGTAGGTCCAATCTGCGGAATGAACTCCTGAAAAATCGCAGTCGAAAGAGGAAGCACAAATGCGAACAACGGAATACCATAACAAATTCCGACGAAGAATCACCTGAAACAAATTCCGGCCAATCGAGGACGTTGACTCCTGGATAGATCGAGCAGAGCGAATTGCGGCGTCTGCTGAATCCTTAAAATTCCTCGGAATATCCTCCGATATGTAGCTATGCCACGCCTTCGTCGACGGCTCGGAATCTGAGGCTGCTTCTTCGCCCATATAGCACTACGTACGGTACGGACTTCTGATTGAGGAATGAGGGAGGAATTGAGGAGAATTAAATATATATATATATATTGGGCCCGAGTGGAAATTTTCTATTGGGCCGGCCCGGCCCATTGGTGAGGGTGAGAAAAGGAGTTTCGTTTCTTTCTTCCCTGCTGTGAAACCGCTCAGTGGTCGGGGAAAAAGTAGTAACGGATTTCTGCGCTTCGACGAATAGGAGGGATGCGAGCTCCATTTCGAGTTTCCGGTATTGAATTTGAGTTCGATTCATCTACTGATTGTGAATATCCGTGGAGCATTTGTGTAGAAACGTGAGGAACGATTGAAAGTGGTGGCGGATTCGATTTATGATGCGTGGTTGTGGCGGATGCGGACTGCGCTGGACGGAGATTCAGGCCTGGATTCGAGACTACGATAATCTTCAGCGCCTCGCGGTGAACCTTATCTACGCTCAGATCGGTTGTGCTCTGATCGGATCGTTGGGGCCTTTGTACAGCGGCATATTGCTCGTGAATCTGGTGATTTCGCTGTTCGCTCTCGTTGCCATCGAGAGTAGCAGCCAAATTCTTGCGAGGACGTACGCGATCCTCCTTTTCTGCTCCATTTTCGTTGACGTCTCGTGGTTCGTTCTTTTCTCGCACGATATCTGGTATGTATGTTCTTTGATTTCCACTTCTTTCATTTTTCTTCTTCTGCACTCTACTTCTTTGAATGTTTCTCTCGAGACTTTTCTTGGTTTCTTGCATTGGAGGGATGAACAAGAACTAGTTTGAATGCTATTTCATTATCAGATTTCCATCTGCTGTAACTTGATTTTGGATTTCTTCGACAGCTTGGAAGAACTAGTTCTTCCAATGCTCTGATCTCCTAAAGCATATTTCTCGATAAATCTGTGCCTTGTTTCTCTGTTACCCTAATTACATGCTTTTCCCCCTTACCCTTGTATTGCTGTTGCAGGGATTTTCCACCCGAATTTTACGGATCCTTCGTTAGCTACTCAGTGAAGCTTACCCTCACCATGCAAATCATCGGGTTCACGGTGAGGTTATCATCATCTGCGGTATGGATACAGATGTATAGACTCGGTGCTGCATATGTGTATAGCTCGGATAACAGAGACGCGGATGCTTATTTGAGGAATAGTTTTCTCAATCCCGCAACTTCTTCCATCGCTAGGCTTACTTCACGTCCTGATGACGAGATCATTGGAGGGTCGATCTACGATGCAGCAAACTATTCAGCTCTTATTGAAGATGGCAGGGATGAAGCTTATATGTGTAAGGGTATGGATTCCTTTTACGACTAAACTTTTCACTACTCAATATCGTCATGTGATTTGCCGAGCAATGTGAGTTGTTTCTATCCGTGCAGGGGAGCCGGAATCGTAGCGTTTCTGTAGTAGCGGACTCCTCGGCCGATGTGGAGAATGTGAGTTTTGCGAACATTACCCACATAAATAAGAATCATCTCAAAGTCTGTGATATATTCGTATCTTATCTATACCTTTCGACTTATGGATTTTGAATAGGGAAATTCAGCAGCGTCGCATTATAAGGCGTCGATATGAGTTTTTCATCGGCATATTCATTCGTGGAGGCCGTTCTTTCGATTGAGCAGACGAGACGGGCAGGTACGACTCGTTGATTGTGTACAGTAGTTGGTTACTTTGTGGCATTTTTTTTTGTGGCATTTGAATTTTGATGGACACTGCAGCCAAGCAGCAAGTTTATAAAATAGTCGAATAGTTCGGTCTCTATTCTTCTGTTCATACATATGCAATAGTAATGCTACCCTGCATGTTGTTGGCTTTGTTGCTTAGATTGAGAATGAGTTTTACGTTAACACCAAAGTATGTTATAAATTGTGGGTAATTGGCATTTTCTACCCCTTATCTTTCAA
>KE532028.1:0-14791 GCA_000441915.1 Genlisea aurea | reverse complement strand
AAAAAAAAAAAAAAAAAAAACCTTAATTCCGTGATATAGGCCAGAAAATGACAGCAAACTGGAAAGCATAACTTTTAGTAGGCACCGACCTAACGGCAAAGGCGTTATAATAAAAGAAATGAGTCATCAACTCCATGAGGAGAAGACTCAATGCCCAACGTAATCCGTACAGAACCACTTCTTTGGTTGAGCAAATGATTTGGGGAGAATCCAACTGTTAATTTTCCATGAAATCATGAGAATGAGAATATGATGATGCCTATGTAAACATGTAGAAATTAGGTCTGCATACATAGCACAAAATATAAACATCATATGTTGGAGCATTTTGAACTGAAAAGGTTCAAAGATCTCAAAAAATTAGATAAATTTGAACAAAAAAATTCAGATATCGAGACACTGATGAATGTATAAGCATGTTAATGTTTTGCAGAAAAGCAAAAAAAAAATAAAAAAAATAAAATAAAATAAAACGAAAGACAAACCTGTGAAACAAAGGCATTGAAGCTAATGATCGGTCCAGCAACGTAAAGTGGGGAATATAACAGATAACATAAGTATATCGGATACGAGAATCTGTCATCTGCGGGCCTCCTCTCCTGGTTAAAATAGAAAAAACATCAGCAAAACAGCCTCAACATTAATAATTCAAACTGAATAGCCTCAACATTTAAGTCCACTAAATACCGCAAAATAGCAGATCTATACAAACTGAAAAACCTGTAAAAGGAGATAGCAAGCCTTTCCAGATGAACAAAAGTCACAGTGCTGTACATGATTCTATCAAAAAAAAAAAAAGAATGAATGAATGAGAATAATGGTAAATGGATAAATACGAACCTTTACTTGCAATCACATAGCAGCAAATTTTAAATGGTTACATTCTATGAGCCTAAGTAACTTCCATTTCATTATATTTGAGACGGAAAAGAGCATTTACAAAAGAAAGCAAACAGACTGATGTTGTACCTTTTGATCAAAAGATTTATAGGAGTCATCCCAGTGATAGTCATATCCGAAGCTTATCATACGCAAAACAACTGCAAATAAAGGCATATAAATATGTGACGAGGTTACAGTAACGATTGTGTCTGCCACAGGAGCGATCAGAAAAATAGCGTGCATATGAAACGTAAAAACTTATAAAGATTTACCAAAATTAAAGCAGATATGCCATCTGAAAGTGCCTCGAAAGCTGTCCAAATAAGCCCAGTAAGGCCTACAGAAAGGCAAACAGCCAACAGTTATAGCAAACTTAAGAGATAATTCGACTGCAAGATATCAAAGATATTTCTAAGATCAAACCTTACCCAAAACTAGAGAACCGGTATCCTTCATAAATTCGATTGCTAAAAAGAAGCGATAGATTAAAAGCCCAGAGAATGAGTAAGAAATATCTTGTCGTTCCAAATATCTGCCAAAATAAATATCTGATGAACATGAGAGTGTTAGAAACATTTTTTATACTTCTACCGGAAGCAAAGAGTATGATTGAAGCAAAAAATGGGAATAACAGACAGAAATTAAGCAACTTGCAAAATTAAGAAATGGGAAGTCCAACAACAAATACATCAGAAACCTACAAAAATCCCATCATGTCAAACATAAAAAAGCTCAGAGCAGATTGAGAAAAACTTAACATGCTATTAAAAAATGCCACTACTCAAGTCCTCATGCTTCTATGAAATAGAAAAATGAAAAATAATAACAGAAGGAGCGAAGAGGAATCTCAGAGAACCAAACCTTTACTAGTAAAAAATTAGCTGAAGCAATGGCCAGGATAAAGATGACACTGCAAGGGGTAAAACGAAGCGTCGTAAGAAAAAAAAAAAAAAATCATATTGCTAAAATGAGGGAAAAATTCAAGTTTACCAAGCTCCATGTAGATATGATAAATAAGCCAAAGAAAGCACAGTCCAGAGGACTGACATTCCCTTTGCTTTGATGGAAAATGATTTTCTGATTACACTTGCCACTAACGAAAAGAATCCAAAAACAATGGTGAGAATAGTTAGATTCCCTCTGAAACTTCTCCATTGAGCATCAGAGATATCCTACACAATATCATAGGAAGTCATTATTCAGATTTCAATGACTAACAACGATAATCTCTTAAAAATAATCCACTACAGTGACTCAATGGCATACGTTAAGTCGCCCAGCAATCCAACCAGGCCGCAACCCGTAGAGTTCAGAGCAATGATCTGAAATCCGAACCCAAAAAAACAATAAAAAGAGAAGGAGATCAAATTTCATTACTGAAATTAATATGAGTAGAAAAACAGGGCAGGGCGACGCCTACCTCGAGAAAGGCGTAGAGAGCGCGAAATCACAATGGTGTAGAAGGCGGCGGCGTATAAAACAAGAAATACGAGCTCCTTCTTCTTCCACGATCTGTTCATCATCACCGGAAAACGGAAGCTCCGTCGTAGAGACTAGAGAGAGAATAAATTCCCAAAAGTTAATTTTATTGTTATTTTTTTATTGAAAAAAAAAAAAACAAACCCTAATTGATCGTGATAAAATAATAATAATAATAATAATAATAATACTAATAATAAAATATTTATATTTAAATTTAATACCGAATAATGAAAGCGTTTAAATATAAAATTGAAAAGCAAAGCAGCCGTCTGAATTCCGATTATCATCTAATCTACCTGATGGAGAGATAATTTATCATCTACTTGTTATTCTTCTTCTTCTTCTTCTTATCAGCAGGAGCAGCCTTAGTTTTCTTGTTTGCTGATTCCTTCTCCTGTAATCGAAACTGATTCTCAGCTCGTATCAGACAGAACCACCTAAATCATCCTCTAACTACTAAATGGCCGGCCATTGGCCCGACCGGATCCATACCTTTCGCTTGGCGGGTAGTGCTGAAGACTCAGCAGCAACTGGCTTGAAAAATGATTCTAACCTGCCCCTCCCAACACAAATCCCATTTTTCAATTTCGTAACTCCACCTTTAACATCACATTTTCTATTGCCGTACCTGCCTTGCGACGATTTGTTCTTCGCAGCTTTGATCTTCTCTATCGCCTGTCTCACCCAAACAGAACATATTATGATCGATCACAAGGGTGTGTGTGTGTGACGACATGGAGGAAGATTTTATTTACCTTTGTGATTCTCTCATTGTTGAACCCATTTTCACTTACCAGAAATTGAATCAAGCCCTGAACGAACAACACCGAAAAAAAATTACGACCCCAGATAACAAAATAAAAAGCATAATGATTGATTCTCATTCGTGGCTTCACTTCTTCATCCGGAGGAGACCATTTAAGCTCGGGCTGATCGGAATCAGTCGAGACGGACGGTTCTTTGAAGAGCCGACGAGCCTCTTCATACGGCCAGTCCTCCGGAATTTGGTACCTTTAGATATAAAATCATTACAGAGTGTGAAACAAGATTTTTTTTTTTTTTGATTCGGAGGGAAAACAAAACCTTTCTTTATTGATGTTTTCGAGTATGCCCTCGATGGAGCCGTGTTGGCGAATCAGCTTTAGAGCGGTATGCCCTCCGATACCTGAAAAAATGTCGAACAACGATATATGAGCAGCATTAAGAAATGATACATCATCCATCAGTAGATCATAATTCGGAGATGTCGAAATATTAGATGATAATTCATACCATATAATATGAAGCTAAGTTTTTTCTTCCCCTTTCGATATCTGAACGTGTAACATAAGAAAAATGTATTACCTCTTATGCTATCACAGTAATCACAACCAGAGAGAATGCATAGGTCGATAAATTGATCCATCGCAAGGTTCAACTCCTCAAGAACCTGCAGCGTAGAGCAGATTCGAAGAATAATAAATAAAAAAAAGGTCGGGAAAGAAACGTGGTAGTTTATACCTTTGAAACGTCGAACTCCATCACCGGAATTTTTTTGGAACTAGGATCCATTAAATGGCGGAGAAACTTTGGAGCTCCGAAAGTCAAGGAATCCATATCTTCAGAAGCTACAGCATAAACCTGAAGTAATAAAAAAAAAAAAGTCAAGGTGCGAAAGAAGAAATGTCAGAAGCAAGTTTTCGCCTAAAATCGAACAACTTTTTATAACATCTTACGGATATAAATAAATTTTCCGTAAACAAAAATAAAAAATTACTTAAACTAAGTCGCATACTTTTCCGGCTTTGCAGAGTGCAGCACACTCAGCTTCTGCTTCTGAAGGTGCCTACAAAAGAAAACAACCATACGTCCAAAGAAGTCATGGCAATGCAGATGAAAAGCTTTACTAGAGTTTCATCAAGGCAAAAATTACGTGACAAAAATCAATTCCACCAAAAAAAAAAAAGGCGATAGATGATTTCATCACCTCAATTACAGGCACTCCCATGAGTCTCAAAAGTTTCTTGCAGTCTTCATTGTGCTGCTTTGTAACCTGTTAAGTGTAGATTCGTAACGTTACTAATTCTTCTCCAACTAAATTTCAATATCTACTTCGTTAAGTCAAATTTTCGCCCCATAACCTTTCGATGGTATATGCAAATAAACAGCACATATTCAGAATTAACTACAGATTAGCATTTATTGATTTAAATGCCCTCTTTTCGACATGTAACATGTAATCAAGTTATGTGCAAAACATCATGATCTCGACAGCTAATAATCTGAAAGTACACGAGAAGCTAACCTTTACGGTTCTTTTGCTGAACTTTTCGATATCCTCTTTGACACCGGTCTGGAACAAAGACAGAAGCAATCACAGAGCTTATACGTAAAACAAGGGGTTTATAAAGGGAAAGGAAAAATTAGGAAAACATGTGTACTGTAAGATTTGACTTTCTCTGGGAGCCATCATATATATATCTGCATAGAGCATACATAAATACGAACATCACCTCTAATGCATCAGTTAGGTCCTCGGTAGCTTCAGCTCTTCTCGATAACCTGCATTGATCGGATTAAAATCTCTGCCAAAGTCAATAGCATGCAGAATGAAGAGAATAAAAAATGCAATCAAATACCTCTTTGAAAGTTCTTGTTTCTTCAATTCCGGGGGCTTTCCATCAAAAACATAGCTGATTTTCCAAAGGGTAACCATGTCAGGAGAATTATAACATAGCCAATCATGAAGAGTAAAAAAACATTACGCCGGTTTAATCCCAGCTTCTAGAAGCCTTATTGTTCTCGTGAACATGCCCTGTAGATGACTGAAAAAGCAGAAATGAGAAGTGGATGTAAAGCTCACCAATTCACGAACCAAATCAATTCACTGAAAAAAATAAAGTCCCAACAAAAACATTCATTTCAACAGGAGTTGCTTTTTTTCAATATCCATGGTACAAGTAGAGATAGCAGAAAACATTTTTTTGGTGGTCCAAGAATGAAAAGGGTGAACTCGAGCACCCACACCACAGAAGACCTTATTCAAAAATGTAAACAAAACATTTTCGGATCATTCATCATCGAAGAGGAATTTCTCTGCATCTCTAGTCATACATGATACATCTCAGTACAAACTACCAATTGAGATCAAAAAAAAAAAAAAGTGCAGATTAGATACCTAGTCACATCACCAGCTTCATTGGTGAGCGTCTCAGTTCCACTCCTTCCAACAACCATCTGCAATCCTTTGTGTTTTTTTTTTTCAAAATCAATAGTCCGGAAGTAAATAACGGAAAAACACGTACAAGGAATTGATATATGCTCATGCTAGCATCAATCGCTATCTTTCGGCCGAAATAACTCTCGAATTTCTGCTCCTTCATCGCTTTGGGCGCATTGTCCGCCAAAAGTTTCGTAAGTCCCTAAAAGTAGCGAAATATAGAAAATATTAGAGCGCTCTTTTCCGAACTGGAAAACATAGACCAGAAGTGATGATGAAACCTTTATTCCCATTTGGCATTCAGAAAACCAGACGCGGCGAGGACGAAGTAAATGAAACGGG
The DNA here is from genome assembly GCA_000441915.1 of Genlisea aurea. Taxonomy (NCBI): domain Eukaryota; kingdom Viridiplantae; phylum Streptophyta; class Magnoliopsida; order Lamiales; family Lentibulariaceae; genus Genlisea; species Genlisea aurea. The sequence continues at coordinate 8,886 of KE532028.1, read as the reverse complement.
GGGGAAGCGTATAATTTCATTTATAACTCAACAGAATCAAATCAACCGTGGTATAAATTCATTTATCATTTTGTATAAAATTTAAATTTTTTATTATTATCAATTTTATTAATCCTTCTCGAACCCCCCCAACCCAACATTCCTCCATTACAATAACGAACTAACTTCAGCTGAATAGTCAGTCCTATCCAACAACCCATTCCCAAAACACATCTTATCTTCTTCTTATCCGAAAGAAAGCCGAAAAAAGCAAACCAAAAAGGAGAAAATGATTGTAAAATTCAGCTGAATTCGGGTAGGCCACCACCCACCCCACCATTGTAACATCTGTAGCCCCCTTCCTCCCTTCTTCCTGCCTAGGTGAAAGAAAGAAAGAAAGAAAGAAAGGAAAACGCTTTAAAAACATCTGTAATAAGTTGGAGGGGTCTGCCTAACACTAGTGGCGCTTGCTTTTTTTTTCTCTACAGACGACGCCTGCCTTCTTTTATGGACCCACCGACCATCATCTATATCTCACTCTCACCCTGACCCCACTACCACTCCATAGAACGAACCCTTCGAATCGGAATTACTCGTTTCCCTGCCCTTCCCCTTTCCACCACCGGAATCACCTTCTCCATCAGCTGCATGCATCCACATCAAACAAACATCATCGGCTGAGCAATAGAAAGAAAGAGGGATTGCAGAAAACAGATCTAGCTAGATATACCTACCTGCTCATACCTCTTCCTATTCCATTCAGCCTGCAAACAACAAACATTTCCTTCATTTCGACAACCCCAATTCCAGATGAATCAAACAGGAAGGTGAGCGAGCAGTCGACTACCTACCTCTTCCTCCAACAGTCTCGCATTATCCTCCTCCAGTTGAGCCACCTGGGATTCCAATTGCACAGTATAAGCCTAGAACAAGAAATGGCGTCAGAAGGAATCAATCCCAGAAAGAAACGCTTGATGATCAAGAAGCACAACCTGCTTCCGTTGCCGGGATCTCGCTGCCGATTCTCTATTCTTGATCATTCTCCTCTGCTTTTGCTGTGTCACCTTGTCCAGCGCCAATTCAGCCATGGATGATCTCCTCTTCCCTCTACCTCCTCCGCTCACCGCGAATTCCACACCGAAACCTCCCACCGCCAACGCATTCTGCATGCAAGGAGCCGCCGCGAACGGAACCTCCGGAAATTCACTGCCGTGAACAATCGCCGCGGAATCCATACGAAACGCCGCAGCTGCAGCCGCAGGCGAAGGCATCGTCCCCGCCGCGGCGGAAACCCTAACGTCCTCCTCGTTCACCGCCCCCGCTCTCGCCAGATAATTCTCGAGAGTGATCGGCGGTCCTCCGTCGATGCTCTCGTTTCCGATCTCCTGCCAAACCTCCTCCATCGCCTTGTTCCTGTTCCCTGCCGACGATCCGGCGCCGCTGTCGAGAGCGAGGGACTCCGAATCGGAGTAAATGCTCCGGAGTATATCGTCGATGTTCATGGAACCCAAACCTCGACCAGCATCCGATCGCATAGACGGCTGCCGCGGAGCGTCCTGATTGGGCTGCGATGACCTCGAAGCCATCACCTTAGACGACGCCATTACTGAACCGATATTTCAAAACGATTTTCCCTCCGCCTGAATCGAACTATATCAAAATACCTGCAATTCCACCTCGGTGAATGAACTGAGGAGCCTTCCTTATTCTTGGGGATTGTCAACTGTGCGATTGTGTGTGTGGATTCATTCCTTATGCGCCTCTGCCATGGCGACGAGGACGAGAGAGAGGCAGGGAGAGTTAGCCCTGGAATTGGAAAATTAATTATATAACCTGGGGACAGAGAGAGGCTTATTTATTATTTTATATTAATTTGGGCTTCCTTGATTTGAGCCCATCTCTTTATTTTATATATCTGAGCCCAACATTTTGTTGGGCTTCCTCTTTGAGTTTGCTCCTTTTTGAGTTATCGTAATAAACATCAATTCATTAATTAATTAAAAGAATTAGTTGTCCGCACTTATAATTTGAAAGTTATGTATTAATTAAAAAATGAAGATGTGGACATATTAGCTAACCGGTGCCGGTGGTTAATAGCAGGCCTAATCACGCAATCATGAAGACTAAAAAAATATACAATTGTGTAATCATTCTCAATATAATTTTAAAATATAATTATAATTTTGATTTCAAATTATAATTAAACAATTTTTTACCAGCCGGTAATAATCCCCCGTGTTTTGTTCTCAATATATATTCGTAATTACCAGGTTCCCAGCCCCCATGTTAAATTTGATTCTGTGTATCGGATCAGATAGATGGAACAATATTTGAGGGAGGCAACCTTCTTAGATAGTTAGAATCTATCTATCTACTACTAAAATAATCTAAATCTTAGTATGGGCGGGCGGTTAAACTCATATGGGCGTATCGAAAAATGGGTTGACTTTGAGTTTGAGGCTAGTAAAACTAGTTGTATTAAAATAGTAGCCTCACCGGCACCGCCAATTCATAAGAGTCTAAAATGATGATCCATATTTCATATCGATACTACTTTTAATTCAATTAAATATATGATATGATATGATATGATATATATCCAGATATGTCGCTGGTACGAAGAAACCGCGATCCTTCATTACAACATTAATTTGCAGATCCAAATCCAATAGTCGTCGTGAATTAATATTTGTTGTACCTCCTGATCCTAGCCGCCCCACGCCTGTTTATATATATATATAATGTGTTTTAAGTCGTCAAATCAAATGCTGTACACATGCAATATTAATATCACCGTGTACATTATTTAGGGTTTAATTATTGCATCATTGTTCATTTGTTCAGATTCACCCTCACCTTCTCTGCACCTTCCGCAACTCAATTACTCACATTTATTTATTTAATTAATTTACTTTAAACACTAATCAACTTTTAATTTGAGGTCAACTTTAAATAAATGCTTCACTATAATCACTTCTTCTTTTTTTTATAAAGTAACCGGGTTGAACCCGATCCGACCCCGGTAGATACATCAGCGTGTTATTTAAAGGATGGGGGCCCACGACAGATGTTGTGGTGGCAGAAATAATTATGCTTTTTTTTTTTTTCTTAAGAAAAGATAAAAAAAAATCATCACAGCGATTTTAAAGTAAATATTTGATTGGTTAGTCAAAATAATTATTCATTCAAATATAAGAAACAAGATATATGTCATAATATATACTTGCCAAAGCAAATTTAATGCAGTATCTAAATTTATATATTAAAGGCACTAGATATTGAAAAATTAAAGTCATCTTTAAGATATTGAAAAATTAAAGTCATAATTAAGATTTATTATTATTTTTTTTTCTATAGTTTTATGTTGTAGAGTTATCGATATATAAAAAAATCCATACGAAAAATAAAAAGAAGAAGCAGAATAATTGAACTCGATAAGAGTTTTTCACTGAGAAATTACACAATAATTTTTTTTCCCTATTGAAAAAAAAAAAAAGAAATTAAAACCAATAAGGGCTTCCGTTGCAGCAGCCAAATCCGACGACGGAAGGCGCATAGAGACGGCGGAAATCTCTTCCCCTCCGGCGAGTGAAAAAAATTCCGTTCACAAATTTGACCCACAATTTCTTCCTCAATCTAATCGCCGATCGGAATCGAACCTTAATCCCCATCTTGATTCCGACGAACGATTTCTTAATCCTCTCGCACAGACTCTGCTTCCGGGAGAACTGATAGCTTCTCAAAAACACAAGTCTCTTTTCGGAATCGGTGTAAACGCCGTCGTTTCGGAGGAAAAAAGACGGCGGTTGAACGTTGCCGGAGCCTAAAACCGCCATGGCTTTATATGTATGGACAGTGATGGACAGAGAGAAGAAATCGGAGATGAGAGTTTTATCAAGTGTTGAGGCTGGTGGGATGTATTTAATATGTTATTTCTTTATCTAGATTTATTTATTTATTTTTTAAATAACAAATTTCATGTTTTTTTTCTGATTCTTTATTTTTCTCAATGTCATATTAAAGCGACATTGTATGTAACGGAATTGTTAAAATTCTCAAATTAAAAATATATATTTTTAAATATTACAATAATTAATTTCGATAATGACTAAATTATAACCCCTAAATTCTTAATCATAAATGTTTAAATTTAATCGTAACTCCTCTCCTACCTCTCTGATTCTAAATCCTAATTTTTAACCCTAACCCCTTTTTTATTAAATACTAAATGGAAAAGATTGTGGCGTATAAAACGGCATGCACGTTACCAACTTATAGTCTTACACGCATACATACATACAGGACTTAAGATATGTTTTTTTCTCTCGGCTGATTCACCACCATGCTCATCTCCAAGTCCATCAACGAAAGATCGAAACCCTCACCAGCTACCACCGGAGGAATCTTAGTCGAATCTCGAACCCCACCGTCCGATTTGCTATCATCCGACGAAGAAGAAGAAGAAGAGGAAGACAAACCGGATGATACCTGTCCACTCTTCCTCACCGAGTCCATTTCCGCACCGGTCGGGACAAAAGTCCGCGACCTGTACTTAACGGCGGCTCCTCCATCGTCGCTGCTATCGCCGTGGTTGTAGAGTACGTAATCATGATACGTCGGCGCAAACTGCAACATAGACAAAAATTTGCAAGACGAAAGACGTCGACATCTTTGAATGAATAATCGAAATACAAACCCTAAACATAAAAAAAAACGCTGCTTTATACCTGGTGTACGGTGTCGTGATAAAAGTCGTTGAGTTTAAGAGCATGTGCCAGGGAAGAAGCGAATACACGATGACTGCCAGCGACATTTGCGCCCGCGTATTCTTTATACGGAAAAGCGTAAAGATGGCCGACAGCGGCTGCCAGCATCTCGACGCACACTATGAAGTTCTGAATCTCCGCAGCTTCCTCCGCGTTCTTTATTAGCTTCGATTTCGCAGCGAGAAAAACCAATACACCCTGAAAGAAGAAAAATGCAATAATGATTTCAACAAACTGGTGCACACTACTACTAAGCCTAACGGCACCAAACCCCTTCCTTCTCTCGACCTTTCCGGAAAACGTCGGAAAGAAAACTTTGGATTTCTGATAGGAACTTATTTTAAAACGTTTCATACCTTACAGTATCCTAACACCATAAAAAAATAACGCAGCACATCTATATGCATCTGAAAAAAAAATTAAGAAACAGCAAAGCGAATATCTCGTTTTGAGAGGTACCTGCCAGTACGTAAGAAACACGACGGACTTGATGATGATGAATTTCGGGACAGGATTGAAGGGCCGCAGTAAATCCTTGCATGCTATGTAAAACAGGGCTAAGGCATAGAGCGCCACGGAATATGAGATCGTATAGATAATGGTGAAGTACAGATAGGACTGCTTCGGATTGAAATTGCCGTCTTCATATTTTCCTTTCGAGTACAGTATAAAAGTAGCAACAACAAGGATGGGCTTCAAGATCACAAATTGCAAGCATCCTTGCTTACATCTGCGTATAAAGCGCCTGCATAGTTCGATCAAAGGAGGACATATTAAGTTAGGTCCCGTTAACAGTTCTCAAACATAAATGGCTCAGAAGAATTCCAAAATGAATAAATGTCCGACTGAATCCACGAAACATATAGCACTTTATGATACAAAAAGGTATGATCAATTCCATATTTAAGTATTTAGGCAATGCACTAACCCATCCTGAGGAATAGGGGGGAAGCAGCATGTCATCCAACACCAACTTGGTTTCAAAAACTTTCCGGATAGACTCAGCACAATAGCCCCTGGACCACCTACCCACGCCAAGCACAGAGATAAGAAGTTATAAATTACCCAAGCTTCATATCTGCAGAGACAATTTATCAAAAAATCATGAACTTGTTATCAAAATAACATTATATCGATTTGATCAAATAAATTGATAAGCAAAATCAAGAAGCAGAATTCGGATAAGAGTCATCATCACTGAAATATCATGGAAAAAGCAACATGGCAAGGCTACACGTACATTTCTCTGATTGAATTGAAGTAAATTGCACTATTGTTCAGGACCAGTGACAAGAAGGACATCAGTGCATAGACCTGTAAGAAAATAAATGTAATAGAAGCAATCAGGTTATGTAATAAACAGCAGAAATTTGTTCTCTCGTTCAGGTAAAAGGTCACAGTATGCAATAAAAGAATCATAGGGCCAAAAGAATCCCCAACACAAATCTAGTTTACCAGCAACAAGACTCACTGGAACCATAAAGATGATTCGAACAATGTATCTCTGATACGTAGGTTCGGTATAGTTCAATAGATGACTGTATATGTGGTGAATAGCCAGTGTTATTGCACCAATTGTGCAAGGCAATGCAATCAGTATGTAGAATATTGGCCCCATTTATGTCAGAGAGTTTCAATCAAAGGCCACAGGTAGTCTTCCCCCACACCTAGCGATACCACAGCAACATTTCATCAGCGAACCCAAAGAACAGGTAACCGCAGATAAAATTAACGGCAACAAATTCGCATTGGTAAGCAAAACTTAACTTGAGGAAGAAATACGCGGTCCCGCAAGCGATAGGTAGCAACAATTGATCGAAACTAGAAAGAGAAATGTAGATCTATAACAAAAACGAGCAAACAAGAAATTGAAAATTACTCTCCAGATGCGAAGGAGACAGAGGAACGGCGAAGCAATCACGGCGACGAGATCGTTGGTGCCGGTTCCCCTCCCCTTTCAGATTTCCCATTATTGCACACCGCCATAATTTTCAAACCTAGTAGTCGAACGAACTCCGGTTCCAAGTTCGAACCCAGCCAGTACAAAGCATATATATATATATAATATCCGACAATTTATTTATAAAATTATTGTATTTTACTTTCTTTTCCCCCCTTCTCTTATATTATTTTTTATAATTTTTTTTTTTATACAAGCAGTTACATTTTCCTATAAGTGAATTGAATAAATTATTTCATTTCTTTGGTTAGGCTCAATTTTCCAATTTTTTTTAGACTGTATTGGCCTGTCACTGATGAGCCCCTTTAATGAAGCCGTAATAGACCCAACATGCGCATTAAAGGGCTTTCAAAATAATTGTTTGAAGCCCATAAAGATCCTAGTGGGCCATTGAAGCCCAACAAAGACATTACTTCTTTAAAGCCCAATAAGTTTTTATTTCAAGATCGAAATGCAAACAACATTATTTATATTTATTATTCCCAATCATAGACTTTAACCGAATTTTGGAAGCTAAAATAGTGACTCAAATAGATGCCGTCGTCTCTAGCAATCCAGGCGTTCACCACCTTGTTCAGAAAAGCTTTCTGTTTAAACGCGACGAACTGTTGCGTCTTGCTTCCCCACCAGACGTGGCAGAAGAATTCGGTCGTCGGAATCGCGTTCAGACAGAAACTCCAGTGAAAATTTTCGTTCCCGTAAAGTGTATGGTTTCCGAGATCATCGTCTCCAGAGAAGCAGTGCGCTATAATAGGAAGAGGGTCAGAGGAAATGTTCCTCATGACGAATACGACAAACGAGGGCGCCAAAAAGCAAGCTCGGCCTCGGGCAATGTTGATAGTCATCATAAGTAGGAGAGTAGTTGTTAAGAAGTGAGTTTTCGTCATCGTCTTGGAATTTTTTTTTAGGAGGGTTTCGTGTTTCATGCTAATTTTATAGGAGTCACGAGGGGAAAATTTATGTTAATTACTTTTATCGATATTGTTATCGAGTATATTATAATTCCAATCAATCTTGCATATTTTCATTAAATACAAACATGTCACTTTTAAAATGCATCATTTATATACAACACTTTGGTATATTTTATATCGACTCTATCCTTATGTATATATAGTTCTAATGATTTTTTTTTTTCTTTTATACAAACACAGACGTATATACCATTCTGAAGAAATTTTAGACATGGTGGGTTCGTGTACACGTAAGAGTATCATATACATGAATTGGATCACCACATAAATGGCTGGCCCAGCCAATTACTGATAATTGGCTTTCATATATATAATATTCTTATTTTCCTTGAACATCCGATGTGGGACAAACCCACATCTTCTATTACATTCAATAGTACAACATTATTCAATAATTTATTTTGGTTGTATCAAACTTTGTTTATTACGAATGATGTCTCGAATAGTTTGCGATGTTTCTTCATTTTAATTCGAGGACAAACCGACAGAATTCAACCAGCGTTTAGGGTTTCGTTCTAGGGCTTTAGATACAATATACTGAACCTATCCTTTTCTAAGCATTGATCATTGTTCACAAACATAGTTATATTATAGTAAAAAAGATATTTTTGGTCCCTTAAGTTTTCAAATTTCAAATATTGGTCCTTCAAGTTTGAAGAATACGGATTTAGTCCCTTAATTTTGATTTAATGTCAATTTTAGTCACTATTGCAAAATTTTAATCATTAATTGACTATTTTATCCGTAATTAAACATCTTTGAAAGTCGAATTTCATTTCTTAAGAATGTAAAAATGAAATTTGACTTGATTGATAAACAAATTTTGAAATATTTGTCTCTCATTCAAGTGTTTTGAACGTTGATTACGGATGAAATAGTCAATTAATGAGTAAATTTTGCAATAGGGACTAAAATTGACATTAAATCAAAATTAAGTGACTAAATCTGTCTTTTTCAAACTTGAGGTACCAATATTTGAAATTTGAAAAACTTGAAAGAGTAGAAATGTATATAACCCTTAATATTATATATCAATTTGTTATTAATGGAGATATTTCATATTTTAGTAATTTCAGGATAAAATTACTTTCTTTTTTTTTAATTTAAAGTGATCGAAATTTTATTATTCCCTTCGGTGGTGTTTGGTAGGAGGGTTTATTTACTGTTTCGAAGTGTTAAAATATAACGACTTATATAGACATGTTTG